>JACXGI010000267.1:5525-27338 GCA_016801175.1 Esox masquinongy
GCACCTGCACACAGTGCCAAAGCTACCAGTACCTGATTTAAGGACCATGGTATCCCTGTTCTTAATTGGCCAGCAAACTCGCCTGACCTTAACCCTATAGGAAATCTATGGGGTATTGTGAAGAGGAAGATGCGATACGCCAGACCCAACAATGCAGTAGAGCTGAAGGCCACTATCAGAGCAACCTGGGCTCTCATAAAACCTGAGCAGTGCCACAGACTGATCGACTCCATGCCACGCCGCATTGCTGCAGTACTTCAGGCAAAAGGAGCCCCAACTAAGTATTGAGTGCTGTACATGCTCATACTTTTCATGTTCATAGTTTTCAGTTGGCCAACATTTCTAAAAATCCTTTTTTTGTATTGGTCTTAATTAATATTCTAATTTTCTGAGATACTGAATTTGGGGTTTTCATTAGTTGTCAGTTATAATCATCAAAATTTAAAGAAATAAACACTCAAAATATATCAGTCTGTGTGGAATGAATGTATACAAGTTTCACTTTTTGAATGGAATTACTGAAATAAATCAACTTTTTGATGATATTCTAATTTTATGACCAGCACCTGTATATTAAAAATGTGTTGTGCTTGAGATTCCTGGAGTGCAGCTTTAACTAAAGCATCATGGTCCAGTTTCCAAAACACACAATAAGCATAGTGCTGGACCCAAATATATTTTTAATGGAGTCTAGAAATGGACTCCTTTGAGCTTGCTTTTATTCCTGGACTCAGCTAATTCTGTCCCCCAAAAGGGAATAAGTATGTGGATTACAATAATACTATGGTACTGTATTTGGCAGTTATCACTGAGTTTGATATAAATGGTTGTGTTAATATATTATATAAAACTGTTATGACACTTATATGGCCCCAAATGAAAATGTCTGAAAAGTTTTCCTTTAGTGACAGGTAATAGCTACATATCATGTCTCGTCTTCAGTTGAATCCTTCAAGTCTTCAGCTTTCCCTTCCTTCCTTTTCACCACGTAATGCCGAAAGTACTGGATGGCAGACATTGCGCTGACATTTGCCAGCAGAGCTGAAGAATATTTAGTGAAAGTTTATTTACAGTTTTTGAAATCTGACACCGGTTTCTGTACTAGCCTATGTCAAGTTTTAGTTTACATTTTCTTGCCAACTCTGTCACATCAACAACTGACATCACCATTTTTACAAAGCAGTTCAACACATCAATTTTTTACATTTTGCTGTGCATTCAACATGTATTACATTCAACACTGTATTATTACATAATAAATGTTGACAGAATAAATGTAATATAAACTGAGATACAATCCAGTGATAATTAATGAAGGTGTCATTTTAGAAATAGTAAGCGTCTGGAGTGATTTACCTGCTTTCCATGTGTCTGCAGCCATAGGATCAGCAGACCTCAGTACCCAGGAGGCAAAGGCAATGCAGACCAGACACATGTCAGACTGCTTCAGTGAGAAGAGGATGCCATCTTTCTCTACAGGAGTGAAAACAAGGAACTGTGATGACTCAACGAAAATCCATTGTACAGTGTTAGTGTAGTGTTGTAATTGTATTGTGAGTATGATGTGTGTCTTAGCAAGCCTTAAAATCACTGGCTCGCAGTCAGGTGCGTCATTGCGAGACCAGGGTTTGAATCCGTGAATTAGCCCCGAGGTCACACGGAGGGCAGTGCAATTGGCCAGCACCATCTGTGGTTGCGGGGTTAGTAATTGAACATGGTTGCCTTGGCTCATGGTTGCCTTCCTTATCTCTAGTGACTCCTTGTGGTAGTTTGGGCACCTATTATTATCTATTACCGATTATCAGTTATGGTAGAAGGTTGGATTGTGCCTTCCTTCAGGCTTGTAAGGATTCTGGTATAGGCTTCTCGGTTGAGCAAGCAATGCGATAAAAACCAGAATGGCATCAGGTCTGCTTAGGCGGGCACATATGTTGACACCAGCTGTCTTATTCAGGACTTACATTGGGTCTAGGTTTCTGACTTCTGTCTGCATGTACTGCTGCAGCATGGGTTTGAATCTGGTCCACTGCTCTCAACAAAAACTCTTTTCCACTCTGTCTAATTAAGCATAAAAATGCCTAAACATATACTTTTCTTGCTAAAGTAAAAAAAAAGAAAGAATGATGACAAACTTTACCCAGTGTTTTTGAACTGCTGATGTAATAAATGCTGGGATATTTTCATTATTAAGTATTTGAATAATTAATTAAATAATTTTAAATGCTCTATGCTCTTAGGTGCAAAATCATTACTACATTATGTCTGTATGTTTGTTACATTACTGGCAGTGTATTATATAATAAACATTGGTCACATTTTAAATGCAAAAGTTAGTACAATATTAGCGGTTATTACACTATTGGCAGTACATGACATTATCAGTTGCTACATATGTGTGTGTACGTCAACTATCTCACATCACTAGCTAACACTTACGCGATGCCGAGACGGTTGTCTGTAAGCTTTTGAATCGTCTCTGCTGTTCTGAAAGCTGTCTGAAAATCTTGTGTCCAAGCTGTATGACCTCAGGAGGAGTCGGAGATACCCTGGTTGCACCACAGACAAATGCATCAGCTTGGCTGCTCTGTGTAATGGGCACGGGATCAACCCTCTGAACAAGACCCACATCTGAAGACACCCGGCTTGTAGACTTCCAAAACCAACTACTGCTTCCCTTTCCTGGGATGGGAATTCTCCTCAGGGAGAGCAGGCTCTTCCAGTTCCCTCCCCAGGCTCCCTGGCTGTAGAAGTGGGAAGAGCAGGAGGAGGACACAGCCTCTTTGCCCTGGATGTCTGATAAAGTCAACACTTGGATTGGGGAGCAGTTGTCCACTTTGCATTGAAGATATGTGTCTTGTTGTGAAAAGAGAAGATCTTCCAGTTCGGGGAATGTGAGGTCTCGTGTTGCTGAGCGGGAGCAAGAGAAAATGGGGACTAATTCTTTTTTATCGTGCTGGGACTGCTTAGAGAGAGAGTTGTCAGAACAAGGTTCAGGCACTGACATAGACATTAGAGATTCAGAGACTGAGAGGACATCATCTGTGAATAGGTACTCATATAGTTCTGGAAGGGTGATTCTGTGGCGCTTGTCCAGTATGTCTGTGTTGGGTAGAATCAGGGAGGGCGTTCGGTTGATCTTTGTATTCACAGCAAGAACAGGAGGCTGTACTAGGTCTATGTCCTGACAGCTTTTGAGACATAAGCATTTTCTGGCGTCCTGATGTATGTCCTTCAGCTCCATCTCGACCTCCAGTGTTGTCTGCTTCTCTTGTAGTTGTATCTTAGCATCCAGAGCTTGGAGATTATGCATTTGTTTTACCCCCAGAACTTGTTCATTTTCTATCTCCTTCTGATGAATTTCTACTTCTACTTCATCCAGAGGTTGTACATTAGGCATTTCTTTCATCTGCACCTGTACTTCAGCAGTCTCCAGACATTTGAAATTTGGCATGTCTTTTGGATGTACCTGTGTTTGTACAATGGGCACATCCTTTATTAACTGTGTTACAACATCTAGATCTTGTATTTTGTGTACTTTCTGCAGTGGCATCTCTACTGCTAACTCCAGAGCTTGAGCAATGTTTTGCATGCTTCGGCTTTTCTTCATCCCAATCAGGCATGTAGACTCTGGTAGGAGGCTGATGTTTGAGGCGCTGTTTTCATTGACAATATTTTCTTCAATGACGATATTTTCTTCATTGAGGATGTTGTCTTCATTGAGGATGTTGTGTTCATTGAGGATGCTGTCTTTAGAAAAGGAGCTTAGTGCTGCAAGCTCCTCGTAGTCAACAGGAGTGGCCAAGCCACTACTGGATTCTGTTTCTTCGTCTTGCGAGATGTCTCCTGAGCAAGGAGATGCTGGTCTTCTGGTCTTCAACTCATCAGGCTCAGGGCTCGGGTTCATGCTACTGTCGAGACATTGCATGTACTCTTCATCAAAATCAAAGGTAGAGATTTCACAACTTAAGCGGTCTGGCTTGGGGGAGTCATCGGTGTGTGTAAAATAGTGAAAGTCTGCATTATCTGATGTGTCGGAATCAACACTCTTCCTAAGGGGAGATGGACTTCTAGATACCCTTAGGTGCAATATGTCTTTTATTGTCAATTTTTCCATTTCTTCCCAAAAAGAAGAGATGGCATAATCTGGATGAGGTGAGTCCGAAGAATTATAAGATGTTTCTGGGGTTTCTATCAGTGACACACTTACTTCAGGAAGAGGGATAGAAATGGGAGAAGGTGTAGGTGTAGGTTGTTCTTCTGATAAGTTAGTCTGGATTAAATGTTCAAAGTCTGTGAGTGGCACACCCATTTTGTGTGCTGGTGTCTTGTAACAACTCATGACATTGACATATGCTTGGTCAGCTGTGTTTTCATAACCTTCAGATCGAGGTGGCAAGGGACAATTTAGACAGTCTTCCTCAATTAGTGGCTGTGAATCACCTGTGACATTTTTGGGGGGCCAAGAGGTAGAGAGAGTGGATTCTATCTCACTCAAGAGTGCGTCAGTATAGGTGGAGTCCTTAATTTCTGTGGCTGAGACATAGTCCTCTTCAGAATCATAGCTGGTGCTGGTGGTGTAAAATAATTCCACTTCCTCGTTTGAGTCCCCAGACTCAGAGAGATGATGCTGTGGTTCATCTTCGTCACACTGTGCAAATAACAGGTCTTGTAGTTTGGATAATGGATGGTCTGCTGACCTTTGTAAGCCAATAGCTAAGCTGTAATTTTCCTGTTTGTTGTTTTCGATGAATGTCTCTGGGGCAAACACTTCTGAAGAGTCATTTTTCTCAGAGGATACTTTTGTATAAATGTTCACTTTTTCAGTGAATGATGATGACAAGCTTAACTCTGAAAAGAGAGGAGGTAACTCTGAATAACTTAAATGTATTTTGGGAAGCTCTTTATAAATCTCTCTGTAAAAATTGTCCTGCAAAATATGATTTTTCGGCAAAGGTTGTGACTCATAGCATGACTGACAGGCTTTAATAAACATGACCTCCTGTCTATCCAAACCATCCAATACATCTTTCTCTTTCTCCGACTCACTTTCAGTGGGAGGGTCCAGCTGCTCTAATGTGAGACCCCTAGGGAACAAATTCCTACAAGGTTTTTTTTTTTTCTTTTTTTTCGTTGCGGTGTGAGTGTGCACTCTGTGTGGCATTGGGCTGTCGTTCACCGTCACAAACCAACGTTCCTTCTCTCCTTTGGATGCCTCACTGTTGCCGCATAATACAGCTCTATCTGTGTGGTGCAACAGCTGCTCCTGGTAGATATTTTGTCCTTGCCACCGGTCATTGAGTGGCAGCGATACAGACTCTAGGTAAAGGGGTGTTGGGACGGTATTTAATGTGCCAGTGCCACCTTTGCTTGGCAGCTCTCCATAGATTCCTTTGATATTTGAGATGTGGCAGGCTCCAGAGGGGTCACTGTTAGCTGTGCACATGTTGCTACAACATTCTGGAATTGAGCCCAGATCATTTTTTATGTCCTGGCTGCTCTCAGTCTCCTCTGTGATCTCTTCGGTGGTCTCTCCTGGGTTTTCCACAAGCAACTTTTTGACAAAGTAGCCAGAATCTCTGTTTTCTACAATGTAGTCCACATCTGATACTTTCTGTGGCTGGGGCATGTTGTCAGAGACCATGTCTTGGAGGGAACCTCCGTCCTCCTCAGTGAAGCCCAATGGATAATTTAATTGTGTTTCTTCTGAGACAACCTGACAAGGCTTTAGGGGCATTTCTAAATAGATATTCTCTCTGACAGTACACTGTTCCTCAACTCTGGACTGAGAAGCAATGGCAGTGTTTGGAGCTGCCTGCTGCTGCTGTATGTCATGTTGGACAGTATGTATCCCAGAATCCTCTGGTTCTTCTTCACTGAGGCCAGAGTCATCTGAGCCAGCTAACTCAGGTAGGGGTAGGGAGCATTCCTCACTTTCATCATAGAAACTGTCCCAGTCGTGCTCTGCAATGTGCACACTGTGGTCTAAGTCGTCCATGGCAACATTTATTAGCTCCTCATCTGTACAACACAAGATTTATGGTTAATGGAAAGTTCAAAGTTTCATAGAACATCTACTGTACCTGTTCATACTTGGGGAGACGAGTGTATGGGAAAACAATATGTACCTTAAGGCAGATTTTGTTACAGTAAAGGGTTTATTGTGTAATGATATAATTTCACGTCACTTTTTTATAACACGTTTCAATACAATCTCAAAGTGCTTTTGTGTTGTATTCATGGCTTGAACAGTCGGGAGTCTGGAGGAAGGTAGGTTGAGAGGTAGTTCAGCAAAGAAGTGGATAGCTTTTACAGGTTTTCTGGATATTTATGATTTCATTAACCTTCTTTTGAAATTGGTTAATAAAGTTGTCTGCTAACAGGGATGATGGGGATGGAACATTGAGGAGTGAGGAGAAGATAGCTAATATTTGATAGTTTCCTAGGGTCAGAGGAAGAAAATTGGATTTTTAAGTGAAATAAAGTGGCTTTAGTTGAAGAGAGAAACAGGAGGGTACCGAAGAGGGAGTTAAAAGTTAAATGTTAGGTCATTCTGGAGGTTTTTTCTTTCCTTAGTTTTTGCTGAGCTACTCCAAGACACTTTTTCTGTGAGCTTGCAGTTCACCGTTTATTCACGGAGCAAGAAAGGGGACAGTGACTGTCGTAGGACGAGGAAAGAGCGGAGTGTAGGGTGGAAGAAGCAGACTTAGAAGACAGAAGGGAGAAACATTTAGGAGAAGGGGGAGATGATAGGAGAGAGCAGAAGAGAGGAGGAGAGCAATCAGAGAGAGAGAATGAGTGATCAGAACGAGAGATCAGAGACCTGCAATGGCTTTGCAGTTAGATTAGTTGACAGACAACCTCTAGTAAAGATCAGGTCAAGTGCAGCCTTGCCAGCCTTGTGAGTGGAACAACACTGGGAAAGGGTGAAAGACTGGTGAAAGGGGAATGGAGTGGAAAGGAAGAGGTGGAAAAATGAATCAAATGCAGATGTTGGAAAGTTGAGCGGCTAGCCGCTGTCTGGAAATTCGCTTATTAACGTGTCAAGCTCATTGAGGAGTTCTGGTTCTCAGATTGGCCCTCTCCTCGAGAGACCTTGGTGGATGACAGATGACGATCATTTTAGAAAGGGACAGGTCACATTGACAGCATGGAACTGAAAGGAAAACGGGTGAGCAAGAGAGAAGAGAAAGAATGAGTAGCCACCACCACAACAAGATGCTCTTGAGCTATAGGAGAACACAGATGAATTGAATGCAGCCAGAGTAGTAACATGTTCTTGGGTAATCCATGTCGCCATCACCGCTCAAAAGTCAAGGGCTGGAAGGACAGCATAGGGAACGGAGCCTTATTTATCACAACTCCTTAGTAGGTTAAGTGTCTGCAAACTCATGGCTGTAAGCTGGGGAATGCTCTCTTCTTACCACATGTGTACCAGGATAACATCCTTGTTGTGCAAGCTATATGATAAGAATCAGAATGCCTTGGCATGATTTGCTTCTAATTATATTTACAGATATTTTGACATATCGCTGAATATGATTTTAAGTTAGGTTTATATTAGGTTTTAGAAATAATAGTTTTGTAGAATGTTTTTCGGAAATCTACACACGGAATACCAGTTAATATAAAAAAAGAAAGCAGCTTAGTAGCCTAGCAGTAGGTACTCTTGTGGTTAAAGCATCTGACCAAACTCTAAATGGATGGTAGATTGAATCCTTGATTAAAACATTTTTCAAAGCATTTAATAAAAAACATTATATAGTAATTTGCGTCACAGAAACAGGGCAGTTGCGGTTTCATAATACACCTCCAAAAGACACAATTGCCCAAATGAATTAATTCCTGAAAAACTGGTTTTGTGATCAGAGTTGGACAGTCATAGTGCTGTACCCTTCCACCTACCTACACTATCAAAACATGCTCTTATTACAACCTCAAGTAAAAAATTTAAATAGCGTGTGTACTGTTGTCAGGTAGATATACTGTCACTCAATCACTCTGATTCAACTTTGATGTACAATCCATACTCAATAAAATGTATGTGAATACATGCCGTATTTTGTTAAAATATATACAATGTGTGATTAAAAGTGCATAGCATTGAGGTTACGAACGCTAATTAAAGAAACTGGTTCTCAGAATGGCCCAGTACTCCAGCAATCAGCAAAAATGTTTAATCAAAACAATGTTGTCGGCTATGCGCGATGTAGGTGCTCTATTCTAATATGTTTGGTGTTTCTTCAGCAATAACATGCTCTTACCTTTGTCACGGGGTTAAAGTCTCCAGGTTCAGTTTTTAATACAGCAATTACATGGTGTGTGTTGTCCAGTGTCCCCCTGCCCTTGCCCATAGTGTGGGTGAGAGTCAACAGGGGCCTGGTCATTCATCACGTTATAAATAGATCTGTAGCAGTCTGCCTATGTGTTGGTCACATGCAGCGTCCTGTGTGTGCCATGGTTGGATGCCTTTCTGTCCCTGTGCCTGCTCTCCGTGTCTCCCTCTTGCTTTTCCTCCCTCCCAGAGGTGTAACATTTCACAGTGCCTCAAATAGAAAGACAAACTCTGAAGGGTAAACTATCGGATAAATCGTGTGATTAGTTATTCTCTGACACAATAATAATAATGGTGAGAATATCTAACCAGACACAGTAAGAGAGGTTGAGAGAGTCATAATGTGGAATGTTTGCGGCCATGCCGGGGTGTTACGAAGTCAATTAAAAGCATGCCCATATCCTGATGCTGCCTTCACAGTACTTAAAGGTTTTCTGATGTTGTATGGAATTTAACTGAAACCTTAGACAACATTTCAGTTGCTGCAATGGCTCCCAACTAAACTCACTGATTTTGAGCAATTTTGACAAAAAGATACGTTGTCCTATGTTGTACAAGGTCTGAATCAGCTTTGGGATGTGAAGACATAAGCGATAAATTTGGAAAAAACTCTGATAAAGGATCATATAAATGTAAAGTAATCCCATCTTAATTTTGAAGCATCAAAATGTGAAACCTGTAAAGGGAGTGTGTCACTAGCAAGAGTATATTTCATACAAAAGACACTGCACCTTTTGCTAAAATGATAAAACATTTGAATAAAATATCTCACATTTGAATAAAATATCATAGAGCAATTATCGGAAATAGGATTCCTATATTTTTTCTTATGGGATAAATTAATTGTGTAATGTTAAAAGAAACAAAATCCTACTTTGTTGCTAGGTTTATGGGGATTATGATGCGTTGTCTACAAAACATTTTAATCTCAACTTATCTCACATAATAAAACAATATCATAGCATAACCACACAGAACCTTGTAAGGAAATGCCAGGAAATGGTCAGGAAAAAATAGATCACAAAAAAAGATCACTCAGACTACACCCACTGTAAGGTACTGTAAATTGTAAACACATTCAAGATCACATAGTAGGCACCTCACATCTGTTTGTTCTATGTAGTCTCATGCATTTTGATGAAGTTCTTTAAAGAACACTTCAGTAACGAAAACACGATTGCATGCATGAAAAGAAGTACCTCAATATCTATGTGAGAGTTTGAATCTGATCATGCTTTGTAGAGCACATTAAAGACATTTTCCATTTGAGCCCATGAATTCCTCTTTTTCCGTAAATGCAGGGAACATTGCCTTAAATGAAGCATTAATAACAATTCCAAATTTAATTCTAGATGATCTGCCCGATGAGTGTATAACTTTTTAAATGTCAGATCTCTACGACAAGCCTCAAAATTCTTCACATTTTTGGTCAAAATGTTGCCAGTGGTGCTTGAGATGGGATACATGGGTTAATGAAACATAGCTGAGTGTGTGTGCCAAATTTCATCACTTTGAATCAAATAGATCAAGGGAAAATCAGTTGCCCATTATAGCGCCAATACTTACCGCTATAGATAATATTGTCAACAAACCAGCATGGTTCATCATTGAGAAACATAGAAAATATATTTCCTTTAAAGTGTGTGTTGTCATTTTCTAACATATTTGACTTGTGTAAACACACTGAGTCCTTTGATGGGAACAGAGTTCAGAGCAGTGGTAAAAGTCTTGTTATTGTAGGTGCCACAGGCTAGGTCCTGCATCAGAAAGTAACATAGCCTGAAGCAGACCAGGATTCATTTCTTTATAAAGCAATTTCTCATTGATTTAAATGATTGTTTAATCAATCAATAATCAGCTAAGAGTACACCCCAAAGATATTGATCTGATTAAATAAGGAGGGCATTCTCTTGCTGTACTTCAGCGAGAGGGACAGTCCAGCCCAGCACTCTCTATCTTCCGTTCAATCTTGTTTTATCAGGCTCATTCAAAATCATTCCAATGGTTTAATCATAAACATACATTCCTGTGAAAAATATGAACTGGAGCGCACCCAAAAAGATTGTAGAGATTGTATAAAGGTTTAATATTTTGCTTCCCTCATTCAAGGCATATCACACCTGGTCTCCAGACAAGTTATTCCCCATCCTAATGCAATGTTGTGCACTCAGATGGCTGGGAATGCCAGATAAAGCTTTCATGTGAAGAAAAAAATTTACTGGGGATTTAACTGTTGAGCCTGGAGTTTCAACGGTTCACATAAAGGGGGGATTATTCACATATGTATTATTGTAATGTGCAGTTTATACTTTACAGGTATATTTTAGAATATTTTGTTGTGGCTAAAAATCACTCCAACAATTTGACAAACATTCATTTTTAGAATTTTGAGTCTTTCGAGCTAGGCTGTCAAAGGATTAGCGAGACTATTTGGTTGGCCTTTGAAGTGTAGGGATATGTGGCAGTTTTTGTTTTCATTTTGTTTTGGTCAAGGCAAAGTCAGGTTGTTGCTATGGGAATGTTGATTGTTTAAGCTTTCTTCAAATATCTGACAAATCAACTGGTCTCTGAGAGTTTTGTTAACAGGAACAATTTTGAGCAGCTTGTATGTGAGAGCCATGTATGCCATTACATTAAACTGAAACACTTGTTGGTTTAAAATGAATACTGATTGGCATGTAAACTCTGTTTGATGAGCTGTAACTTTATTATTTGCTTATCAAAAAATGGAATGCATAACAGTAAAATCACACTTAATGCAATCAGCTTGTATTTTATTCATAAAAATAACCACTTTATGTCACTTTATGCCAATTAATTACGTGCATGCATTTTCAAATGTAAAGAGTGGACAACAAAATCAATTTAGAAAAACAGGTAATAATGTATTAAGAAATGGATGTTCATGGTTCTTCATTTGTATAGGATACACAAGGCAACAACACAACTGAAGTCAAAGTTTTAGATTCCTGCTTTACAATGATAAAGAAACACATTAAAAAAATATGGATTATGAATTGAATGATTGTATTGATAACCTGGCTGCATATCTAAACACTGTCATTTAAAATGTAGCCTATGTTAAACACTACTACTCTTGCGATAAGTGTCATGGACGTTTCAACAAACCACATAGGATCAGGACATCCACTAAATGACCCTTCCCAAAGATGGCACCCTATTCAGGTAGATATCCCTTCATTACCCTGAGGCATTAGGATTAAGGTCATCATTCATTCACTGATGTGTTACAGATATTAATTTAATATTATAATATAACAAAAGATCTAATGTTTTTGTTTACCACAAATCTTGTCTCCTGAGAACATCACACTGTCACACTGAACATCCATGATACAGATTAAAACTAGAGGGAAGAATGCCCCCTACTGGGCCTCCAATGCCTATAATTTAACTACTGATTTAACTACATCTTTCAGTGCAACTTGTTTTAAGTTGGACATCATTACCTAAGTTGGAAATCACAATTTCAGACAAAACAATGTTCTGAAATTTGAAATCCTTTAGCAGCCAGTATAGCTAGCTAGCCTTTCAGTCTCACTGTTCGCGGTCCTTTGCGAGTCGTGGTGTCATCTCTGACAACAAGGTGTCCCAGGACCCCTTGCAGCACACGGACAGTGTCTCGTGTCACTCAGGTCAGTTTAGTGGTGGTCAGATATACAGAGTGCGTGGAGGTTTGTCCCACTGTGGTGGGCTCCAGTGTCCTGAAACAGCGGATTGATCCAGTGCTGAAGTAACACTGCAGTGCCCACATGATGACACACACCAGCAGGACAAGCAGCACCATGAAGAACACTATCTGCTTCCGGTCTGAGAAGTAGCTGCAGAGGCATCGTCTGCCCCGCATAAGTCTGCCTTGTTCAGCCTCAGTCTGCCTGGACGTAGCCTCTTCCTGGACCCTCCCGATGTCAAGGCAGATACAAGTGGAGGGGCTGTTGGAGTAACACAACTTCTCTGCCTCCAGCCACACCCTCTCCTCGCGTTGCTGGTGGATAGGGAGCCTGCCAAGCACCTCCAGGCTGGTGACAAGGGCCGGGGGGCCTTTGGTGGGGATGGAGGTGGGATGCCTGCAGAGAGGACAGGATATCTGGCCCCCCTCCTGTTCAGTAGACACGGCCATGATCCGAGTGACACACTCCAGGCAGAAGGTGTGGGTGCAGTCCAGCAACTTGGGGGTCTTGAAGACATTGTCGTAAGTACTGAAACAGATGGAGCACTCCGGCTTGTTCACTGGAGAAGGGTCGATCTCCTCATCTTCCCTGGGCGCTGCGTCTGGGCCCTGTGTGTGCCAGACCTTGGTGGCCTTCATGGTTCACTCTTCCTCCTGTTTTATATAACACCTACAGTAAAACATGCAAGTGACTGTTAAAATCATTTAGGTTGACGTTACGTTTTGTTGATACACCTTTAAGAAAAATAACGGACACTGCCTAATTATCCTTTGTCACTTTGGCAAAATATGTTGGCAACTTGATTCTAGACGGCTTGCTTCTCTTTAATGTACTGAACAGGTTTTTAGTCGATCCAGTCTGATATTTTGACCTTATTCTGTCTGTCCTGGCTCGGATATGTATTATATGTATTTTGAGTAATGTTGATACTATAAGGAAACAATGATGGGAAAATGAAGTTTTTACAGAAATACCCATTTCCTTATTGATCTGGGTCCTTGAATGTCTTTGTTAACAGCCCAGACTGACGTTATATCCAGCATATTAATCATTGTCTAAGCAGTCCACATTCTGAATCTCCCTTACTTTTATAGGTGAGGCAACATGGCATGGAACAGGATGTCTTTTAGCGGGTTGAGCATCTGACCAGTTAGAGAAAGGTTACTACAGTAGATCGGCTTGAGCCGGCAAGGTGAAAAATCTGTAGTTCTATCCCTTAATTTCTGCCGTGGCTGATGTTGTTACTAAGAATGTTCTCAGGGAACTCCGTACAAACTAAATAAAAAGAATGTAAAAAAAAAAATTGTTACAATTTATAAAATGAGTAAGATTTTCAGCTTTACCGGTGAGTTACAGGTGTCAATTTAAAAATGTAAGTTTAAGCTTGCTAACATTTTTACTCTAATATATGTTTACTCTAATATCAGTTAATCTAGCATAAGTTAAAGTTAATTACCATATCACATTAGAAGAAATCTTCCTTTGTGACTTCTTGCCATCTCACAACAGCAAAGCAATAGGCATGATAGAACAACCAACTTAACATTCCGTCCCAAACTATTACATTAAAAGGAGAAGTAAAAGTCTTACTTACAGGGAGTGGTTTTAACAATAGTATTAAATAAATTTCTCTTTATGTCCAGAGGAGTTGCTCTTTTGTCCAGGGATCAGAATTTGGGCAATTAATGGAGCATCAAAAGCAACATTTCTGTCTTTCTGAATCTTCAGTTTGCCTCAGTTACTCACTCTGTTCTTTTCCAGCCTTCTCTGCTTTCTGTGTACTAAAACTCCAGTCTCACCTGCACCTGGAGTGCTTACACACGTCTGAAGGGGAGATGAGAAGAGGGAGGGAAATACCATGGAGGAAAACTGGAAAAACAAACAAAGCACTCACTCACTCTAGCTCAAACACATATACAGCCACATAACGGTGACAAAGCATTTTATCAAATTTTGCGAGCTTTACTGTAAATAATAAAGAGAGCTTCCTGCTACCGCAAACTTTAGTGTGTGTGGGTGTAAATGGCAAAGTTCCAAATAAAGGGCCTATTGTAAGGCTCCATGTAATATTACCTATTTATTATACTTAAAAAAACTAACACCAACACAGACCGTATACTTTCAAACAGTACATCAAATACCCCAGGAATGTCAACCAAAACAAACCCTTACTTCTCCACCAGTTATTAAAGGTCTAAATATAGAACCATGTGTTATAAATGGTTTGTATTGCTCTTTACATTTCATGTGTACTCAATTACTTGTCAATAAAGTCAATATAAAAATCTTAGCATCATAAAAGATGTGGTGACTTGGGTAATAAAGTTCACTGCAACCAAGATTCAGTTCAATCCATATTCTAGGCATTCAGTGGAATTCAAATTTAAAGGTAATTGGGAATATTCAACGTTTACCATGAATGCAATCTCTATGAGTCACTCTATAGCACTGGACCTTAATGATCCAGATTTAATTACCCTGAACCAAGAGAGGGATATTTCCCTCAAAACTCCAAGTCCATGTTAACCAAATTAACAGTTATAAACAAGTGAGACGTTATGTATGGGGGCAATGGGGGTTGAATTTAGTCAGGATATAAGTTAATGTATGTATTTTATAGATTAGATATATTTGACTATTTAAAATACACGAGTAATATTACTGTCAAGGACATACACATTATAAAGATTCTATTGTGTGTCTCATTGAAATTCTTTTGATCTAATATAATTTTTTGTTGTTGGGTTATTATGAGTGAACTGAAATTTAACAAGTACTGCAACTGACATTCCAGCAACTTTGAAGAGAAAAAAAGCGTTACATTGGTGTAGTCCCTGTTGAAATATGAAATGGTCGATGCATATTCCTAAGGTTAGTCAAGTACAGCATGTCGCACTACACTGAATATAGACAAAATGATTTCAAAACCCCACACTGAATATTAAAAAACTATTAAAATAAAAATATGTACCCTCCAAAAGAATGTGAGGAATAGGAGGGAGTTTGACAGCTCACCGTTTTTCTCCATGGACAATAAAACGCATTGTTAAGGCTGAGACAACTATTTGGTCATTAGTTATCCAGAATCTGTTCCCTGACTTATTGCCACAATAAAGCTTATCTAAACCGCCATGAAGATATTTTTCCCTAAGTACGCCCTTATCAGAGAGCTATTTTCAAACACTATTTCCTCATCCTAGGTTACACATTACATAGCTATGCCTCATTGTTTCTGGCCTAAAGCACAAGGATTAGTCTTTACATCTTTCTAAATTAATTATTCAAGAGTAACAACATATACAGCTCTGGAAAAAATTAAGAGACCACTGCAAACTGAACGCTTCTGTTCCTCACTCAAAACTTTAGTTTTCAACATTTTTGGAAAGGAAAGAAAAAGGTGCAGTGGTCTCTTAATTTTTTCCAGAGCTGTATTATGCATCAACCACAATGAGGGAAACACCAACATAAGTGTCTACTAATAAAGGGTGTCTACAAATATAGTGTCTGCAAATAGCAGTGGGCCACTACCAGCCACCAGAACAGATTTTATGTGCATACATTCTACAAAGTTTCTGAAATTGGAAGGATTACACAACAATATTGCATGATAAATTCCTTCCTTTGGTGAAAATGCTGTCCCAAATGTGTGAATCTAGCCTGCCCTACGGTATACACAGACCTATATAGCTAAAACAAAAAATACATCTGCTAATGATTTTATTTGAATTAATTCTCTTATCAAAAAGAGAAAATACAATATTCCTGAAAAGTAGACTACACATATGACATTTTATTTAAATTGTGATTGTGTTGAATTTTGAATCCAATTACAACCCCACTTCTAAAAAAGTTCTGACACTGTGTAAAATGTATATAAAAACAGAATGCAATGATGGGCAAATCATTTAAACCCTATATTCAACAGAACAGTACAAAGACAATAAATCAAATGTTGAAACAGAGACATTTTATTGTTTCTTGAAAAATATATGCCAACTTAGAATTTGATGCCAGGAACACATTTCAAAAAAGCTGTGACAGAGGCAACAAAAGACTGGAAAAGCTGCATAATGCTAAAAAATTAAACCTGGTGTCACACAACTAAGTAGGTCAACTGGCAACAGGTCAGTAACATGATTGGGTATTCAAAGATCATTCCAGAGAGGATTGGTCTGTCAGATGTGAGGATGGGGAGGGGTTCACCACTCAGTGAAAGACTGTGTGGGCAAATAGTGAAACAATTTAAGAATAACGTTTCTCAAAGTAAAATTGCAAAATGTTTGAGGATCTTATCATCTACAATACATAATATAATTAATTAAAAGATTCAGAGAATCCTGAGAAATCTCTGTATGTAAGGGACAAGGCCGAAAAAGCATTATTGGATGACCCTGATGTTCGAGTCCTCAGGCGCCACTGCATTAAAAACAGACATGATTCTGTAGTGGACATCACTGCATGGGCTTAGGAACACTTCCGAAAACCATTGTCTGTGAACACAGTACGTTGCTGCATCCACAAATGCCAAATACCATGCATACAAACCATATCCAGAACCCCCGCTGCCTTCTCTGGGTCCAAGGTCATTTCAGATGGACTAAGGCGAAGCAGGAAACTAACCTGTGGCCTTGACAAATGAAAATATGAAATTCTTTTTGGGAATCATGGATGCCGCTTCCTCCAGACTAAAGAGGAGAGATGCACAGTGGCTAGGAGAAACTCCCCAGAAGGGTCCAAAATTAGGAAGAAACCTAGAGGAACCAGACTCAGAGGGGTGGCCAGTCCTCTTCTGGCTGTGCTGGGTGTAGATTATGAGAGTACATGACCATAAGTGGGCTGTGACCAGATTCCTCCAAGTCCGCTGCAAAATCAGGTTGGCAAGAGAGGGACAATCAGGTGGGCTGTGGCTGCAGGAATCACAAGGCTGCAATTAACTGTTTCTTTACTACCACTACCACCACATTATTTTACAACCATACGTTCATGAACACGTAAAGTAGCAAGAACGTAAAGTACAGATAGCCCCCAAAATACTGAATTAGTAGTGAAAAGTAGTGTAACCAATGACTAATGTGACTCATTCCTGTGGGGAAACACTTGCTTTAAATATACTTTGTATATTTGTATCATGCTCTCAGGTGTATCTTAAATTTTGTTGGTATTATGGAGTGCTAGTAACTTGAACTCAACCTTTTGGAAAGGAGCTCCAATATACCTTTAGTGATTAACAATAACACATTCTGTTACTATACCAAACATATTTACCGTATGCAGAGGACTTGCTCAACTAAAGATTTTACAATATCCATAGCTGATCAAATATTTAGCAACAGTAATACTTAAAATAAAACCCCACAAACTAATAAGAGAAAGGTGCTTTAATATTGTAAATCATACACAGAATCTTTAGAATCAAAACATACTTCAATGACCAAAAAAAACATGAATCCATCAGTACAAAATACTGCGATACAAAAACAATACAATATTTGTCAAATAAAAACTGTATGTACATGTGTAACAATTTTACAAATTGCTTTGCAACAGCTAATGCTCAAAGGATAAATACTCTGGGGTGAAAGCTATTTTACAAGTTGTTCTTGTTTTGTTTGAAATACCATCACTTCAGATGATTCATGCATACTGTACATACAAAACTAGAAAAACCAGTCATACTAGTCCTGAAACATCTTCATACCACAGTTCTTTCAGCATAAATAACTAAAAAACAAACTTAAAAAAAACTTTCCATAAATTCAGTATATCATCACTCAATCACCCGTATATCCTACAAAACAAAACCATTTTACAAGTGCTCCAGCAAAATAAAAATTAGCCTTGACTGAATACAAGGTGCTGCTAAAAGGCCACAGGATATCCCCACATTCCCAATAATAAACCAAAGACAAATAACCAAAGTCCTCCCCTCTTTAAATAATCACCCCCGTTCCTTTGAGATATCTTCGAGCACACATCACATACATGGCACAGCAATAACTTAATAAATTTAGTGCACATTTAAAACAAATATTTGGAAACAGACACCACTGTTTTCCATCTTGGCTCAGCACATTTCAAAATTTAAGCTCAAAAACAAAGCTTCAAATCAAAAAGGAATAAAAGTAATAGCTTATGTGCAGTGGTGCGTTAACATGTTCTGACGATCTATCTTTTCATGTTCTTTTTTAATTAAGTAACGTAAGACATCTCACAGCCAGCAGATCATGTGTTAATGTTATTGGTGTGTGCTGCTTGGGAAGATACATAAGCAATCTGTAGTGTTTGTATATGTGCATTTGTTTAGTACAAGAAAACAATGACAATACATTCAGTTTGGTCCAGTGCTCAAAGAACATACAGGGAAAAAAGTCTACAATTTAAAACTCCTGAGAGAAGATTCACTAAATTACAGTATCAAAAACAGCAAAAAAAATCACAAATTAAATAACCAAATGTCTATTTAACATTTAGATAAGCAAAGGAGCTACTGCAGATACTGCAGACACAGACAACTGACACCCCCTTCTTTTGAGTGAATGGTCCTGTTCGACAACACAGTAGAAGAAGGGTAGGACTTCACTCACACTTAACCCACACCCCTCCGCTCACAGTTGCTAGCAGGCTGGCTCAGACCTCCTCGCTCCCTACACATTATAGACAGTGGTGGTGGCGGCGGTGGGGATGGTAGCAGCGTTAGGTCTGGAGTTGGCTGAAGGCCTCTCCCTCCTCACGTATCTGGGTTTCCTAACTATAGAACACAATGGAGAGATGGGACTATGGTAAACAAAACTTGATTCTGAGGCGTGAGTCTAAGAATCCCAAAAACTGCTGGTAGTTTAAACTCTGACTATGAGTGTGCAAGGATAAAGGAGCAAAAGAAAATGTTGAGAAATTCTCAATGATTTACACAAATGCACAAATTGTCCTACGTAAAACCACTATCTGAGGTTGTGACGTGTTGTTGTGAAATGTTCCTACCTGAAGATGTAGCCGATGGTATCATGACGGCCTGGAAAGATGAAAACCAGTGTTTTGTATTCAGAGTCTTTTTATAGTATTGTATATAATATTTAAGACATATACTCCACTTTTAAAAATGTGAACATTGCACAATAAATTGTATGAAATGTTCGAAAATGTCTTACTGCCTCGCTTGGTTGGAATATGAAGCCTGTAAAAGTACACCAGACACATGATTACCATTTTATATTAGGAGCACACAATAAAAAAGACTGTAAACACTTATTCAAAGTCAACCAGTCAAGAGGAAAAACGTACCCTTATTTTGCTGGTAGAAGATACCTGGAAGTCGGTTGGAGCGTTTGAGGTAGAAGAAGGAGGCAACGGAGAGAATCAAGAAGAGGCTGATCAACAATGTTCCAAACAAAAGGGATGCTGCCACACCAGGACCTCCTGTTCACACATAAAGACATGTTACACCCTCATCACTCCCAGTGGACACAGTTTAGCTGTTTGTTCTCATGAGACATACGGCCCAACTAACCTAGCCACATATTGTATACCATGGCTCTCGAAACTATTGGACTATTAATAACGTTTTTTTGTGCCACTGATCAACCCCCAAAACATCAATAAAGTTAAAGTAAAATAAAATCAATAAATTATTCTAAATAAAAAACTCCTAATTAAATCAATTTAGAATTCATGTTGTAACACAAAAAAACAAAGGGTCGGTGAATACATTTAAAAAAAGGCACTGCACATGTGCAAGTTTAAGTCTAAAATAACTGGTACAATTTCTTACCAATTTTGGGCAGGACTGTAGTTATTGTTGTACGATTGGTTCTGTCCGTGACGTATGCTTTAGAAGGGGAAAATACATCCTAGTTAGGGAAGGACCACTTTGGAAAACCCACAACCCCTTTTTGAATCCAGATTTCTGAGTCAGTAATACCCATGTCATGTCCCATTGTTGTGCACTTACTGTAGTTGCAAGCAGTGAAGTTCTCAAGATCTGCAACAGCCGAGTCACAGGGCCAACACACAGCTGTGCTGTTCTCCAGGACACGCTGGTAGCATCCTGAGAAAATCAGATTGGATGAAGCTGAAATGTTGGAAAAACAAGGCAATCTATTTTCTAATCCTAATCAACAAATCTAATTCATAAGACTAACTCTCCACTACTAGTTAAATAATAATTCAATACTAGGACATAAGCTTCAATGACTAACTGATTAAGTCAATAGATTTTTAAGTGTTCTGTGCCCTTTCGTATTATACAGAGCATCTAAAGAGCCAAAGGAGCCTCTGGTAAATACATTATTAGCAATACACCGGCTTTCTCAGAATTTCTAATGAAGGAGCACAAACTGATTCATTAGACATACACTGATGATTTAAAATGTATTCCAAAAATGCTGGAATGCTCTGTAAAATGTAAATAAAAACTGAATGCAATGATGTGCAAATCATTTATCCCTGTATTTAATTGAAAATAGTACAAACACAACATATCAAATGTTGAAACTGAGAAATGTTATTGTTTTTGGAAAAATACATGCCCATTTTGAATTTGATGCCAGAAACATGTTTCAAAAAAAAGTTGGGACAGGGGCATGTTTACAAATGTGTTGCATCAGCTCTTCTTTTAACAATACTATGTAAGTGGTTGGGAACTGAGGAGACCAATAGCTGTAGTTTTGAAAGTGAAATGTACTGTATTCCCATTCTTGCTTGATGTAGGATTGCAGCTGCTCAACAGTTAGCGGTCTCCTTTGTCGTATTTTCAAAATGCACCAAATGTTTTCAATTGGTGACAGGTCTGGACTGCAGGCAGGCCAGTGTGCACTGACTCTTTTACTATGGAGCTATGCTGTTGAAATTCATGCAGAATATGGTTTGGCATTGTCTTGGGGAAATAAGCAAGGCCTTCCCTGAAAAAGATGTCATCTGGATGCTAGCATACAGTGGATATAAAAAGTCTACACACCCCTGTGAAAATGCCAGGTTTTTGTGATGTAAAAGAATGAGACAAAGATAAATCATGTCAGAACTTTTTACACTTTTAATGTGACCAATAATGTGAACAATTCAATTGAAAAACAAAATGAAATCTTCGAGGGGGAAAAGTGAAAAATAAAAACCTTACATTAACACTGGTTGCATAAGTGTGCACACCTCTAACTGGGGATGTGGCTGTATTCAGAATTAACCAATCAAAACACATTCAAACTCATGTTAAATAGAAGTCACTACACCCCTGCCATCATTTAAAGTGACTCTGATTAATCACAAATAAAGTTCAGCTGTTCTAGCAGGATTTTCCTGACATTTTCTTAGTTGCTTCTCAGAGCAAAAGCCATGGTCCGCAGAGAGCTTCCAAAGCATCAGAGGGATATCACTGTTGAAAGATATCAGTCAGGAGAAGGGTACAAAAGAATTTCCAAAGCATTAGATATACCATGGAACACAGTGAAGACAGTCATCATCAAGTGGAGAAAATATGGCACAACAGAGACATTACCAAGAACTGGACGTCCCTCCAAAATTGATGAAAAGACGTGAAGAAAACTGGTCAGGGAGGCTTCCAAGAGACCTACAGCAACATTAAAGGAACTGCAGGAATTTCTGGCAAGTACTGGCTGTGTGCTACATGTGACAACAATCTCCCATATTCTTCATATGAACGGGCTATGGGGTAGGGCGGCAAGACGGAAGCCTTATCTTACAAAGAAAAACATCCAAGCCCGGCTGAAGTCTGCAAAAACAGACATCAAGTCCCCCAAAAGCACATGGGAAAATGTGTTATGGTCTGATGAAACCAAGGTA
>JACXGI010000267.1:27438-139708 GCA_016801175.1 Esox masquinongy
AGATTAACGTTTTGGAATGGCCCAGCCAGAGCCCAGACCTGAATCCAATTGAACATCTGTGGGGTGATCTGAAGAGGGCTGTGCACAGGAGATGTCCTCGCAATCTGACAGATTTGGAGCGCTTTTGCAAAGAAGAGTGGGCAAATATTGCCACATCAAGATGTGCCATGCTAATAGACTCCTACCCAAAAAGACTGAGCGATGTAATAACATCAAAAGGTGCTTCAACAAAGTATTTATTTAAGGGTGTGCACACTTATGCAACCAGGTTATTGTGAGTTTTTTATTTTTCCCCCTCAAAGATTTCAGTTTGTTTTTCATTTGAAATGTTCACGTTATAGCTCACGTTAAAGGTGGAAAAAGTTCTGACATGATTTATCTTTGTCTCATTCTTTTACATCACAAGAACCTGGCATTTTAACAGGGGTGTGTAAACTTTTTATATCCACAGTATGTTTCTTCAAAACCTGTATATTTTGTTAAACCATTAATGGTGCCTTCACAAATGTGCAAGTCACCATTTGCCATGTGCACTAATGCACCCCCATACCATCACGGATGTTGGCTTTTAAACTGTGCGCTGATAAGAAGCCGGATGGTCCCTCTCCTCTTTAGTCCAGATGATGTGGCATCCATGATTCCCAATAATAATTTCAATTTTTGATTTGTCAGACCACAGGACAATTTTACACTTCGCCTCAGTCCATCTTAAATGAGCCTGGGCCCAGAGAAGGCGGCAGCGTTTCTGGATCTTGTTCATGTATGGTTTCTTCTTTGCGTGGTAGAGTTATCACTTGCATTTGTGGATGCAGTGACACACTGTGTTCACAGACAATGGTTTTTGGAAGTGTTCCTGAGCCTATGCAGTGATGTCCACTACAGAACCGTGTTCGTTTTAAATGCAGTGCCTCTTGAGGGCCTGAAGATCATGGTCATCCAATATTGGTTTTTGGCCTTGTCCCTCGCATACAAAGATTTCTCCGGATTCTCTGAATCTTTCAATTAAAATATGTACTGTAGATGAGATCCCCAAAGTCTTTGCAATTTTACATTGAGAAACGTTATTCTTAAACTGTTGAACTATTTGCCTGCGCAGTCTTTCATGGAGAGGTGAACCCCTCCCCATTTTTACTTCTGAAAGGCTCATCTCAGGGATGCCCTTTTTATACCCAGTCATGTTACTGACCAGTTGCCAATTAACCTAATTAGTTTTGAGATGTTTCACCAATTTTTTTTGCATTACACAACTTTTCCAGTATTTTGTTGCCCTGTCCCAGCTCTTTTGAAGCATGTTGCTGGCATAAAAATTCAAATTAGGCACATCTTTTTCAAAAAACAATAAAATTTCTCAGTGTCAACATTTGATATGTTGTCTTCATACTAGCTATTTTCTATTAAATATAGGGTTTAAATAATTTGCACATCGGCGCATTCTGTTTTCCTTTACATTTTGCAAAGCATCCAACCTTTTTTGGAAACTGGGTTGCAATTAAAAAGACTGAATGGGAGATTTAACAATTAATTAAATTAATTAAAGGATGCAGAGTTGTTCTGTACCTGGCTCACATTGAGTGCCATTTGAGCACGAGCTGTTCACTCTGTGTCTTCCTCCACAGCAGTCAATGGGATTCTGATGTAGGGCCTGAAATAAAAAAAATAAAAAAACAGTAATCCTTCAAAACAGCACATGTTCACGTAATCCAACAAACAACCAAGATAAGCCAGTCCCATTCACAACTTTTCATGTACAGTGAGGGAAAAAATTATTTGACCCCCTGCTGATGTTTGCCCACTGACAAAGAAATGATCAGTCTATAATTTTAATGGTAGGTTTATTTGAACAGTGAGAGACAGAACAACAAAAAAATCCAGAAAAACGCATGTCAAAAATGTTATGAATTGATTTGCATTTTAATGAGCGAAATAAGTATTCGACCCCTCTGCAAATGACTTAGTACTTGGTGGCAAAACCCTTGTTGGCAATCACAGAGGTCAGACGTTTCTTGTAGTTGGCCACCAGCTTTGCACACATCTCAGGAAGGATTTTGTCCCACTCCTCTTTGCAGATCTTCTCCAAGTCATTAAGGTTGAGGCTGACGTTTGGCAACTCGAACCTTCAGTTCCCTCCACAGATTTTCTATGGGATTAAGGTCTGGAGACTGGCTAGGCCACTCCAGGACCTTAACGTGCTTCTTCTTGAGCCACTCCTTTGTTGCCTTGGCCGTGTGTTTTGGGTCATTGTCATGCTGGAATACTCATCCACGACCCATTTTCAATGCCCTGGCTGAGGGAAGGAGGTTCTCACCCAAGATTTGATGGTACATGGCCCCATCCATCGTCCCTTTGATGCGGTGAAGATGTCCTGTCCCCTTAGCAGATAAACACCCCCAAAGCATGTTTCCACCTCCATGTTTGATGGTGGGGATGGTGTTCTTGGGGTCATAGGCAGCATTCCTCCTCCTCCAAACACGGCGAGTTGAGTTGATACCAAAGAGCTCGATTTTGGTCTCATCTGACCACAACACTTTCACCCAGTTCTCCTCTGAATCATTCAGATGTTCATTGGCACACTTCAGACGGGCCTGTACATGTGCTTTCTTGAGCAGGGGACTTTGCGTGCGCTGCAGGATTTCAGTCCTTCACGGCGTAGTGTGTTACCAATTGTTTTCTTGGTGACTATGGTCCCAGCTGCCTTGAGATCATTGACAAGGTCCTCCCATGTAGTTCTGGGCTGATTCCTCACCGTTCTCATGATCATTGCAACTCCACGAGGTGAGATCTGGCATGGAGCCCCAGACCGAGGGCAATTGACAGTTCTTTTGTGTTTCTTCAATTTGCGAATAATCACACCAACTGTTGTCACCTTCTCACCAAGCTGCTTGGCGATGGTCTTGTAGCCCATTCCAGCCGTGTGTAGGTCTACAATCTTGTCCCTGACATCCTTGGACAGCTCTTTGATCTTGGCCAGGACGGAGAGTTTGGAATCTGATTGATTGATTGCTTCTGTAGACAGGTGTCTTTTATAAAGGTAACAAGCTGAGATTAGGAGCACTCCCTTTAAGAGTGTACTCCTAATCTCAGCTCGTTACCTGTATAAAAGACACCTGGGAGCCAGAAATCTTTCTCATTGAGTGGGGATCAAATACTTATTTCACTCATTAAAATGCAAATCAAATTATAACATTTTTGACATGCGTTTTTCTGGATTTTTTTGTTGTTATTCTGTCTCTCACTGTTCAAATAAACCTACCATTAAAATTATAGACTGATCATTTCTTTGTCAGTGGGCAAATGTACAAAATCAGCAGGGGATCAAATATTTTTTTCCCTCACTGTACATTGTCATGTACAACCATGAATATTTGATGTTACCTTAGTTACTAGAGTTTCATGACTGATCAGGATCAACGCTGCTGAAAGAACCATGAGGTATGACACAGTCATATTCAGAACAGTCCTAGAAATACACAGCGGAGGTGTCAGGAAAATAATGTGTAATACTCAAAAAAAAAAAAGATAGATCTGTATCCAGCATAGATATGAGAAGCAATTTTATCAGCAGTCTGTCAAGCATTGCAAAACAACAGTTTTTTTTATAAACAATTTTTTCCCCTCCCAAATTGATAATGTCCAATCTACTAGTATGGCCTTGTCATTACAACTCCACCACAGGAGCAAGAGAGAAGATTCTAGGTGTTTCCCCCAATTAAAAAAAAAAAGTCATGCTTCTTATCACACTGCTTGCTCATCCAGAAAGTATTCAGGGGCACATTACAGACTTGAATGAGAGCACATTCTCCAAGGCCAAGAACCGTGATTGAGCTTGCAGGTACGTGACCTACAACAAGGAGTAGCTTGAATGCTAGAAGAAAAAGCTGCCAAAGTGCAGACTCTTAGCCCTATTGGTTAGAGATTCTCAGCTTTACTTTTAGGGTATTTACATCCATAAACCTTATAGAAATGACAGGCCTTTTATACATAGTCCTCCCATTTCAGGGGACCAAATCTAATTTGACCAATAACAATCTTAAATAAAGTAGTCATATTTATTACTTGGTTCCAAATCCTATACATTCGATGACTTCCTGAAGTGTGTGACCCACAGACGTCACTAGAAACTGCGTATCTTCCCTGATGATACACTGCCACGCCTGTACTGTAGCCATCTTCAGCTTCTGTTTGTTTCTGGGCATTTTTGCCTTCAGTCTGGATACATTCTGGATAGAGGATTTTTTCTCCACAACTGAAAGCTTTTCTTAGTCACCCATTACAGTGGTCTTCTGTGGTCAAGGTTGTTTGCAATTGCTGAGTTCACACCAAATTTTGGCACACCAAATATCTGCTCCATTTATTCAGATTTTTCAGCCTAATGACGGCCTGCTTTATTGTTATTGACATGTCTTTGCTCCTCATTTATTTCAGATTTTTCAGCAAATCACCTCTGGACCCTTTGTTAGTTCTCTTACCCATGAACTAACACCGCAACAACAAACATCTGGCCAAGACACAGCTGAGCGGTCAATTGTTCAACTTATTTTGGTCCCTTAAAATGGGACCAGTCCGCACAATAACCTCTTTGTCATTGTTTCATTTCAAATCCAATGAACTTAGGTAAAGAACAAAACAGTTGTGACTGTTCAAATACTTATGGAGTGCACCGTATGTGCTCTGATTTGTCTCTTAAAGTACACTACTGGAATAGTTAACGTTGACTATAGATACTATACAAAACTGGTACATGGAAATCTAAATGTTTCTTTCCTAATATTGATACATAGATGACTAAGTAGTTTGCAGGTAGTCTATTATGGAGCCAAATTCAGCTCAAATGTATTGACTGTAAGAAAAGAAAAACGTAACTGAAATATTCCATAGTATGAAAAAACTAAATTCAATCGTATGAAAAAAATAGATTCATGCGTGGAAAAAGTGTATGCTAAAATCATTAAATGGATTTTCGCGTCCGATCTTAAAATGTCTTCGCTCAAACACGTTTTTTCCACGTTCGCTTCTTACGATTACAATTTCTTCCCACCTTCGTTCGAATCATGTTCTCAAAACCAAGTTTTGAGCCCCTATTGGCGTGGAGGCGGGGCTTTATCTGGTTATTGAATTCTCGCACCCGATTAGCCATGAATCACGCCATTATAAAATCATAGCCTTTCCATGCACTGTTTTCCCAATGCAATCTGTAGAGAGGAGTTTAAGAAATGTATTAACTAGGCTAAATGTGTACATTTAAACAGAATAATAAACTGTTATTCACAGGTTGCATCGACGTCACTGTTGCCATGGTCACAGACACAGATATTGATGAAGGTTTAACGTGTACTTGAGGTACTATGTACCCCAACATAATCTCCCCCCCAGATTAAGGGTGACAGGAGCATATAAAACACGGCAAACTCACGGCTCGTCAGGCCTATCAATGCACAGTCGATTGTGTGTGCTATGGTTTATTTAACTAATTAATAACTATCGATGCTCATTTAATATACAATTGTTCTTAATTTAAAAAATGGGCCGTTATTGGTGTGGCAAAAAAAAACTAAATTCAAATGCGGTAAAAGTTTATACTTAACTCATTAACTGGATTTTTTTTGCTGTGATGTTTCCAAAGCATTAGGCTTAGAACAAATGGTAATTAGACCCTGTCTAAATTCAGTCACTTGAAAACGTTAAACTATCATCAATATCTGTGTCTGTGAACATGCCAACAGTGACGTCGGTGCAACCTGTGAATAACAGTATATTATTCTGTTTAAATGTACACATTTAGCCTAGTTTATACAATTCTTAAAATTCTTTCCACGGGTTGCATTGGGAAAGCAGTGCATGGAAAAGCTATGATTTTCCCTTTATAATGGTGTGATTCATGGCTAATCGGCTGCAAGAATTCAATGCCCAGATAAAACCCCGTCTCCACGCCAGAGACTCAAAACTTGGTTTTGAGAAAACATGATTCGAACGAAGGTGGGAAGAAATTGTAATCGTAAGAAGCGAACGTGGAAAAAACGTGTTTGAACGAAGTCATTTTAAGATCGGACGCGAAAAACCATTTAATGATTTTAGCATACACTTTTTCACGCTTGAATCTATTTTTTTCATACGATTGAATTTAGTTTTTTCATATTATGAAATATTTCAGTTACGTTTTTCTTTTCTTACAGTCAATACATTTGAGCTCAATTTGGCTAAATAGTCTATAGTTACAGGCCTATACAAAATTAAAGTTACATAACTACAGTACTTAACTCTTTGCATGAAGTAATCCACTTATACTAGACCTAACTTTTGAACTAGAGACCAAACCAATACTCACCTTTTCAGGCTGTCATAGCTTTGCGAAATTCATCTACCAACTTTTTCAACTATTAAGAGTCACTGTCCACTATTATCACTGATTTGAAACTCACAAATATTTTAAAATATGCTAGCAGGCACGCGACATTTTGGTCGTTTTATTGTTACTGTGAGTAACAGAAGGTAACGATCGCAGTTAGATGGTCAGCGAAACGTTTTAACGCGTAATGAACGTATTTTGACATTACGTTTGCAGAGCTGGCCAGGTAGATTTTGATTTGAACGCTCTATCTAGGCTTCAGAGTAGAACCAGTCAAATCATCGTCTCTGTCCCTATATTCTGAATCAGTACTTAGGCAAACTGGCTAACGTTAGCCATGCTAAAATGCATCAAAATGTGGTTAGGCACAGTTAGGTTACACCATTTTTCCACACAGCAAATATAGAAGACTAATAATAGACTAGGTTAACATCATAACAATCTACGCAAAATGACAGTCAACACTCAAGTCGTAATGCGCACTCCTGGCTATATAACGTTAGCTAACTAGTTTTCACTAGATTTCTATTAAAATAAGAAAAAAGCTAATTTTTCAACAGCATGAAATCGATCAGAAAGAAAAACAGTTTTGTTAAGCAAAATATACATACAATAGCTACCTTTGCAAATAACAACATACGCTCGAAACAGGTGACAGCTGTTGAATAACTAGCAGCATTAGCCACACAATAATGACTTCCGGATATTAATCCTTCAAAATAAAAGTGTCGGGTGGCTTAACTTATCTTAATGTGACAGTTAGGAGAATGAACATGAGAGGTTATGATAACTAAGCACTATCAAATAACATGACCAATGGTTGATGCTTGCAGCATCTGAGCAGGGAAACAGTAGGATGTTTAACATGTGGTTAGCTGATGCCTATTTCCACATTGCTTGAAAAAGATTGCCTGAAAATAATGCCTATTTTCAGGCAAAGTGAAATCTTTCATGCATCAGCAACTTCTGAGCAAAGGAACGCGCAGATAATCTTAAAATCTTTCCAGAACAACCTGTTTTCCCAAATGTTATTCAACAGAATTCCAGTAGGTTTGTAGTGAGGTGTTGATTGAAGCAACGAGTGAGCTATTTAATGGACAGTGGCAGTTCTAGTTCAACCCAAAACATCCCTGTTTTTAAACTGATTGTTCCAAAATGTAAAAACAAACCAAACACAGCTGAAATGTTTCTTGGACATAAAAACAATCACATCTTCCCATATTTAAAAGTAATATATTAAAATGTATTTTTGCAAAATGTATGTACATGTATTTACATCTATTTAAATGACCAATATCAAAAGATATACTTATATGTACATACAGTATATTTAAACAAATGTTCAGAAATTTTACAGTTTTGGATGCATTCATATATTTTCATGTATGTTTATATATATATATATATATATATATATATATATATATATATATATATATATGGAAAGGAAATACATTTTAATGGGAGGATGTACCCAATGTGCCCTGTCTTGACCTCCTATAGCCTTCAGGGTAAATTATCCTACACATTTTTCTAATGTGTTATTTATATTAGAAGACGATTTGCAGTGATTCATTGTTATATGCCATTATAGAGGAGACTTGACATTGCAAAATGGATAGAGGAGGTTATGGGGTCTATTTTACACATACATTTACCTAATATATTAAAATGTATTCTATAAATACATACAACCAATATATGTAAATATGCTTCAGTTTTATTGCAAACTATTCTAATATATTATTTTTTGGTTATGGGTTTACCACTGTCAGGTCCCGTGGGGCATGGCCTGCCTCCCTCCCTGTCCTTCATTATGAAGGGGCAAATAATCTTTTTCTACAAAATGAATCTGAGTGACTGACATATTCCCCATTTAAACTTTCTTGCCTGTCCGTCTGTCAGTTTACAATGACTTGTAATCTCCTTATAATTGCTTTAGACACACAGTACTACCCTTCTAACCCTAAACCACCCTAGACTAGCCAGTACATTACTGGTCTCGTTCGGTAAGGATAGACGAGGAGGAGATAAGTCATGTTATTGTTAAGAGGCAGGATTCTACAACATGAAAGGTAGGCGGGAGTTATCGACACGTGCCTTATGGTACAAGCGCGTGATAAAAGGTTTGGCTGACTGGCCAACCTCTGTAAGAAAACCGTTTTTCGTATCAAACTAATCCAGTAGTGTTTGTATTACCGAAAATATGCTAGCTATATGTAATTAGCTAGCTGACTAGTACGCGTTTTATGAGCTAGCATAGTATGGCCTTCCTGGGCAATACGGTAGCCTACTTATGTAACACACGTTAACGTTGGCAGAATCAAAACGAGGCAGGTTAAGTTCATGAAACAGTTTAACTAGCTAACCTGGTACAGATACTACGTAATAGCTAGATACCGATTTTTTTATCTTTGGTATTTTTCTTTTAGAAATAACAATGAATCCTAATATGTGGAATATCAAAGAGATTTTAAGCATTCCAAATGGATCCAGGTAAGTCTGCCAAGAACTTCAGGACCAAAATTGAATGTGTACCTAGAACTACTATGACGTATACATTTTTCAAATATATTATTGGAATTTACTTTATAGTTACTTTAGCTTAAATGTTTGTGTAATTTAATTAATTGTTTATGGTACTGTAGTGGACCCAAAATCACCAGCAGGAATGAGGCTACCTGTGACTACTCCAGCTTGACAGATTCACAGTTTCTGTTTGGATCACAATTTTTGCCTGACAACATGCAGGGAATGTTGCAAGACACAGCCTTTTCAAACAGAACATCTGGTAGTTCACAGTCACAGGAGGTAGGTCTGGTTAGCGTCCATTTCCACCAATATTCACAAAATGTCAGATGGAACAATCCATCACTTAACCTTAAGTAGCCAATATGAAAGCAATTCCTGACATTGACTTAATTGGCTACCAGCTATTTATCTGAAACAACATGTATTTTGGCCCAAGCACCTGAAATACTGGTTCTTTATAAACTGCTTAATTTACAGTGGCAAACTACAGTTGTTAACTTATGACATACACAGGCTTGACCTACAGTGCTGTTTGAAAGTATGTGAACCCTACAGTGATGGTCATTATATTTTGTATAAAATGTTAAATAAAGTAATGTAATCCTTATCTAAACCCCAATTCATAATAAAGACATTGCAAATAAAGGACACAAGAAAACTATATGATATATTAATTGTTTATTTAACAAAAGTGGTTTAAAAATTTCATTTGTGCAATAATATTTAAGCCCCATTCAATAGCTTGTGGCACCTCCATGATCAGCGGTAATTTGAATGAAACCTATACCCACTAAGCACTAGTCTCTGACATCTTTTGCCCACTCCTTACATAACTTTTGAGGGAGGTATGAGGTGGTGCATGGGACGTATTGCCCGCTTACTAGCACAGCATCTCAGTTGGATTAAGGTCAGGACTTTGACTTGGCCAATCCAAAACACAATCTTCTTTCTTTTGAGACATTCTTTGGTAGATTTGCTTGAATGCTTTGGGTCATTGCCTTGTTGGAAGACCAATTTTTGGCCCAGCTTTAGCTCCCTGACTGATGGCTTGATGTTCTTTTCAAGAATCTCCTGGTATACCACAGAATTCATGGTTCTCTTGATGATGTCAACCAGGTCCAGAGAAGGAAAAGCATCCCCAGATCTTCACTTATGTTTGCACCTTCGCGAAGTGCTTTTTTCTTTTGTTTTTCTACTACATACTGATTTCCCCTAAACCTACTACACACTGATTTCACCTAAACCAACATATGGAATTGGTAACTATAAACCTAAACTATAAACCCAAAAACTGTAAGAAACCTCGGCGTTACCCTCGACCCTGACCTCTCCTTTGATGAACATATAAAATATATTTCAAGAGTTGTCCTTGTCCATCTGGTCATGCTTCTGACCTGGATTAGGTTTAATAGACTCTGGACTCAGCCCACATGCATTTTTAATTATTTCAACTTGTACTCTTAAAATTCACCCGGCACAGCCAGAAGAGGACTGGTCACCCCTCTGAGCCTGTTTTCTTTCTAGGTTTCTTTTTCGGCTTTCTTAGGGAGTTTTTCCTAGCCACTGAAATTCAACACTGTTGTTGTTTGCTCCTTGGGGTTTCAGGATGGGTGTTTTGTAAAAGCACTTTGTGACAACTGCTGTTGTAAAAAGGGATTTATAAATAAATTTGATTCATTGAAAACTATTATGTCAGATATAAAAGACTGGTTCTGATTAAATAAAGATTTCATGGTGAACACTAAAAAACACAAAACAATAATTGCACAAGAGGTTCACATGCTTTCAAGCTGCACAGTAAATGTCAATCACACAGAATCATTGTGCAGCCATTAAGGGTAATATCAGCTTTAAAAACAAAAACAATGACTGGATTGGCCCTATATGCTATTAAAGTTAGTGGATTTGCTCAAAATCATATTGTAGCTTTTCTGTTTTATGATGAGCTGATTATTGGTTTCAGGCAAGTGAGCCAAAGCCTTTAAGCAGTTACCATACCAAACCATTCCTTTTTGGAAATGGTAAAGACAAAGTGAAGGCACCATGCTTTTCAAGTGGCAAATCTGTTGGTGTGCTGGAAAAGTTTGAAGAGGACAAGAAAAGGGCAAAAGAAAAGTTTGAGAGGTAACTTTGTCTTATGATTGTCAGCTACTGTATGTCCAGGATATTACAGTATGTTTCGATTTAGTTTGTTTTGTGAATTTGGTTGTTTAATTATTGTCTTTTATTGCATGTTTTATCAGTGACATTCTCACCTCTGGATTTCTTCGTGACAACCTTGAATGTGTAAGCCGACTGTCCAGAACAATACGTTTTTGAAAGTATATGATATGATTATATGACAGTGTAAAACCCTGCTTCTATGTGTGTTTCAGATCAAGCTCTCTCTAAATCACATTGATCAGAGCACTATGTCTGGCAAGAAAGATTTTGCTGATTTTGAAAAGAGATGTAAGTTGATCTGAATACATTTAGGAAAACTAGATGTTTTAGGCCAAGTTATGTTGAAACAAATCAATTCTCTTCTTCTTTTTGACAATTTGCTGAAAAGTAATATATTTTGTTGTGTAATTAGTAAACCCAGCTCACTTCCACTCTGCCATTGAAATGATTGAATAAAAGGCATTTTGCAAAAGTTCTGCATTGTCATCAAGGGAGGTGTTCTCACTGCTGTGCTGTGCCACCACAAGGCTCACTATCTATGCAGGTGCCAGCACACAAATTTGGCTTTGGGAGTTGGAAGGTTATATTAGCAAGCAAGCAAGTTATTTAGTCTAGCTAAGTTGGTTCTCGCTATTTAGGTTCTTTAATTATCTTCATGAAATTGAGCAGCGCTTACCATTTGCATTTTTCCGATTACAAAAGAACTCAGGCACTGCATACTTTCCACAAAGATCAGGCAATTGCTCACTGCTAGCTGCACCAAAATAGGCAACACTGATGAGGGTCATGAAATATTGTGTGGATGAATTTTCTACTGCCAGAAAGTATCTTCATAATGCCATTGTGAAGCATGCCATAGTGCCACACACAAATAAGGAACCAAAATATACTTGGGTTGCCTTAAAGTAGCAGAATCTGTTGCTATTTTTTTTTACAGTGCAGCAAAACATAGCCAGTTTGCAGGAAGGGTTTGCACAGCAGTTTGAGGCCATGCAGAATAAACTGAGCACCCAGAATCAGATGCTGAAGGAGATGGATGATAGAGCCGCCAAGGTGAGAACAGGTGAAATTTCCCCTGCTGTTGAGTTGACACCTAATAAAGGCGTGATGAGTGGGAGTTAGTAGCGAGCGTAATACCACTATATTTACTGACACACACACACTGTTTGTTTATGGGTGTCACGTCATGGCACGGCAAAGCCTGCGGTGCTCCCTCCCTGTTGTATGGACACCTGTTTTTATTATTGCCCTTACCTGTGTTGCTTATCAGTATCCCTACTGCAGTTCCTCCTTCCCTAGTGTTTCTTGACAGTCATTATTTGGTTCTCAACGCCAATGTAACATTTCTGTTTACTTGTAGTTTGTCTGTAGTTTTTGTTTGTTCTTAGTTCTTTTATTGAAAGTCCTCTATTCTCCCCGCGCCTGTATCCTGCCTCATCCCTATTTCAGCGTTACAGTGGTTGCCGAGTTTACTGTTTCACATGCTTATTCTGATAATTCCATAAGACCACGATAGAGGTGTAAGTTATTAAGGGTAGAAATAACATTGTCTTCTGTCCTAGACAGGTGTGGCGACTACAGCACTCAGCTCTCACATGCAGAGCCTTTTGCAGAATCTAGAGGTCCTGAGACATGAGCAGAGTCAAGTACAGCGCATGTTAGGAGAAGTCCTGGGCCTTACAGGCACCTTGGTTTCCCAGCACACCTCCAAGCCCCACCCCGTCCCTGTCGGGGTGATGGACAGCATGGTCCAGACGTCACCAGGAATGATGGAGAGGTTCAGCCAGGTGGATAAGGAGAACAGGCACTTGGAAGTTGTAGGCCTTTACGGTGCGATGGCAGTCACAGCACCTCAGAAAGCATCATGTGGTGTAAGGGAGACTGGAGGTGAGGCGGCAGAACAGCTGCCCTCTGCAGATGGGGGCCTCTCAGAGACATGTAACCAGGGCAGGGCCATGAGGAGATGCACACTGAGAGGCCACAGACCGTGGAAACAGCCCTTCAGGAGCAGAAGGAGGGCATTGGTGCCACCACAGAGGTGTGGCGTAAGGGCTAGGGGCCAGTGCATGAACCAACAGCCTATCAAACAGCAACAGAAGCAGGGCAACAGATCGACTGGCAAGGAGCAGCACGATCCCAACTGGGTACATATGGACAGTGTTACAGAACCACAGAAACAACAGCAGGAAACTGGAGGATGCCGCCACCCTTTCAGGATGTGGTCCCAGGAGAGTAACCAATCTGTGTGTGTAGCCACAGGGGACACTGGGCCCGCTTGGGATGAAAGACTACCTGAGCCTAGGGTTGAGGTTCTAACCTCAGAAAGAACGAGAGGCTTCTGGCATCTGTTTGATATAAACTGTGATTCTGACTGATGAAGAATCAGGAAAGCGTTCTTCTTGAGTTTGGTTAATCTCATTTCTTTAGGCACAAAAATGTCCTTAACAATTTTTTTTTATTGTTTCCCTATGCTTCTTTTCCGAAACCTTTGCACTGTAAATGTTTAATGCATCATAAATAAGGAAATGGCTAATGGTTCAGAGTAATTCTTTTAATTTTTTTGTGATAAAATGTACAGAAATCAAGCATGCCCAGAAAACAAAGCATGTAATGAAGTCATTGTTGCCAAAAGAACAGTTCTAAGCAAAATAGATAAACTGTCTATATTACTGTATTATTTTTGGTTTGGGAGTTATCTATAGCAGTTAGGGACAGTCGTTCTGTTGTCATACAGGAGAAGTTATAAGAGGAGGCCAACACTAGATCAACACAAGTCATGTGTAAGACCCTCTCTTAATTCTAGCACTAAACATGTTAAAGCCTGAGCAAAGACCATTCATTCTAAGCTTTATTTGCATGAGAAAAATATATAATATTCAACACAGATGTAAAGAAATTTTCAATGCTTTTATTTTGATATATTCTAGAGGCATTTTATAACAATAGAAAAATTCCTAACATTCATATTTACAAGCTATATGTCATATTAAGGTATATTGCCAATTGACGAGATGCGCAACTAAGTAGGGCATATACAGTTCAAGTGCAGAGTTATTTTGTGCAGTGCCCCTCTCATGTCAGGGTTTAAAACACAGGGTTGTAAGCCTCTTAACGCCAACATGCACCACCAGGTCCAGACAGCATTACAGCACTTTGACTACTGGCCCACCGCAGGCGAAGGTCTTTTTGCTCAATCTATTTTTAGCTGAGAAGGGCTCCTCAGGAGCTGCTGCTTGTCACTGCGTTACCAGGTCTGCGGGGGGAGACATTAGCTCCTGAGGATTTAGGCTGGCCACCAAGCAGACATCATAGGAGTTATGCATCAGAACGCGACTGGCCGCCACAGTCCATCGATTCTCCCAGGGGTCGAATTCCAGGATGTCCTTGATTATATCTTCATGACGATCTAAGGTAGACGGGAATAGGAAAGGCCAGAAATGTCATTCTGTCAAAGATGTCAAAATTAATTTTTGTGAAATACAACACATAGCGAATTGTACAGGAATCACCAAAATGAGCTATATGCCTTCATAAAACAACTGAAGAAATGTGACAACATTAAAGTTATACAATGTACACTCACGAATGCCCTCATGGAAAATACGTAGGGATGTGTCCTGTAACCTCTGGGTGTGGCAATGAAATTGAACAGTTGCTTCTACAGTCAACTTGTTCAGTTCTTAAAAGGACAGATCATCTTTTACTCAAACCTGTCTTGAATGTATCACAGGAAAGTAGGTTTAGTTACCAGCTCCTTTGTAGTATCCACACACATATATCTTGCCCCCTACTACTCCGGCGTTGGACGAGTTGCTGCGTAGGGATAGCTGTGGAGAGGGGAGTCTGGGCCCTCTCCGCCAGGCATTAGCATCAGGGTTGTAGATCTCCACAGCATCAAGACAACGACGGGACTGGCCACGATCAAACCCCTCGCAGCCAATGCCACCTGTTTTAACAAAATGTCATCATATATTAAAATGGTGTTCTATTTTCTGTACTGAAAAATGCATTGGTGAGTCCAACTTTCAACAACAATATTAATGTTTTTGTGATAAAATTTGTTCAGGAGAGAACTCGAAGGATTGCTCTAGGTCAGTGTTTCTCAACCCTGCTCCTGGGCGCCCCCCTGCCCTGCATGTGTTAGATCTCTCCCTGCTCTGTCACACCTGATTCAAATGATCAGCTCATTATCAAGTCCTTCATGAACTACATCAGGTATGTTAGGGCAGGGACAGACCTAAAACATGCAGGGCAGGGGGCCGTCTGGGGAGCAGGGTTGAGAAACACTTCCCTAGGGGAAACATGATCAAGAAGACCATCAATTATGGGGAATAATGACTGGTTTCTGACTCAAAGTGAACTTGTGATATTCATCTAATAAATTGTACCCATTACGTAGATTTCGCCATTGAGCGCCACAGCGCTAAAACGGTACTTGGAGTACTCCATGGGAGCCAGCTCTGTCCACTTGTTTGTCTCAGGGTTGTACTCCAGCAGACGGTTGCTCAAGCGATCCGGCTCATCGTCCGTCCTCCAGCACTGCCAAGGACAGGTGCAGAGTTAGGGGAATGAGGAGGGCACGGAGGGGGTTGGCTCACAGTCATGCACTGTCTGCCTCAGGCACAGTGTGTACATGAGTGAGTGTGATCAACAGTACACAGGTGTTGTGAAACTGAAATGTGAAATGCAGCTCTGGCCTTTCCGTCCACACACAGGGCAAACACACACACTCCTAACCCTAATTCAAACTATACACCTAACCAAAACCCCTAAGCTAAAACGGCTTTTTTTGGTTGTGTGGATCAGCCAAATGTCACCACCTCTCTAGATTAGCATGGTTTAGTATGCTTGTCTGGACTTTTGGTACTCAAGCAACACGAGCACGCACAGACAGTGTCAGAATCAGTGACTGTTTTAACATCAAACCCCTTCTCTGTAGTTCATTACCTGTGGAGTTCGACCCCCAAGGACGTAGAGACAGTCCTTCAGAGGGACAACGGCGTGATAGGCTAACGGCAGGGGTAGTGGCGCAGCATTACGCCATGGTCCACCCTTCAGGGACCAACGCTCCACACAGTTGGTGATGAGGTACTGGTTCTTCAGCTTCATCTGGCCTCCCAGCAGGTAAATGGTATCGCCCAGTGCACCCACAGCATAAGAATCTCTGTACTCCGCTGAGCTCAGGTGCTCCCAGGTCCCCTGGGCCTCCACCCTGTACCTGAGGAGGCAACCAAGTAAGGGACAGGGGCTATTAGATTAATCCGATTTTATTAAGAAACCATGCTAAAATCAACACAGGAGTGTTATAAAAGCCCATAATAAGCCAAGCCTCTGTTTTGTGTTACTGAATTGTCAGTGCATCAGGCCACAGCATATAAACAGCATTCCTCTGACCGTCACTCATCGCTGACCCAACACGTCTATTCACTGCTGATGATTTACACACAACGACACTGTTCTTCCTGATTCCTACCTGAATATTTCCACATTTCTTTCCATCTGCCTGGCCATTTTCCTCACCCCTGCCTCCCCGGCCACCACGATCTCGTTGCCCTCGGTGACGACCCCCGCACAGACATATCCAAGAATGTCTCCGTAGCGCGGAGATGTGATGTAGTGGGTGCGGCCGGTGGCTGGGGCGTAGCAGAAGCTGCGCTCGGAATAATTTCCGTACCGCGACCGAATCCCTCCGCCCTCATTGCCGATGCAGAGCAGCAGATCCGTGGTCTCCATCCCATAGCGGAGCTTCAGTTTACGTGGAACGGCGACCTGGTGCATCCCTGTTGCCTCCTCCATTATCTCTAGACACCGTGTATCCACTAACAGAGACATATTCCTCTTCATGGCCTCCTTCAGGTAATCAGGGGCCACCAAGGCAAGACGCACCTTCCTCAAGAGTTCAGCCAGGTGTCTCCTCCGGCCGTCCTCCACCCCGTTGTCCCGCTTGACCCAGCGCAGCACCACGTCCAGGATGGTCTCCTCCCGTGTCACGTTGAGGTTGTCCGAGCTCAACAGCACCCCCAGCTGGTGGGCCTCGAGTTCCAGAATCTCCTCGCTCATGCACACCTGTACAAAGTGCGTCCGCAGGTATCGCTGGGCGTAGTCGGCCAGCTCCTCCGCACCGAGATCACGGGCGTAGTAGTACACCCCGAGACAGTTGGACGAGTCCATGTTCTCCTTCATGTGGTTCTGGCAGCGGTTGAACACCTCATCCATTTGCAGTAGAAAGGCAGCGACAGAGACCCCCTGTACATTGGTGTTGTTGAGCGGGAGACTGGAACCGTACATGTAGTTCAACAACAGAGCCAGGCTGTCGGCTGGTGTGTCACGCAGAAATACTTCCCTGGTACTGCACTCCCTCAGGCCACAGGTGAACATGACCCGGAAGTAAGGGCTGAAGGCTGACAGGACCACGCGGTGACAGGGGAAGCTTAAGCCCTCCGCCACCAGAACCACATCTGTCAGCTTCTCGGTCTCCCTCATCTTCCTCAGCTGGTCCAGAAGACCCAGACTGTGTTTTATTTTCAGATCCATTTGGATCAAATGTCTATTAGGCAGCGGTAACTCAGAAAAAAATAAGAAAATGTGAATTTAAAAAAATCCCTATGTGACAGTGTAAGAGTTTTAGCTAAAAAAAGACAGAAAATAAAACAATTTCATTGTTGATCAAATAAAGTCCTGTTCATTGTTAACATTTACTGTATTTCTAAAATAGTTGTTTATTAATCAAAAAGGATATTAGAGTTTGAGTTTAAAGGGCACTAACTGTAAATTTGGTTGTTGTGAATATAAAATCATTAGTTGTTAAGAGCTTTTCTTCCTAGAAGTCCCATTTCTCACACTGACACCTAGATCACAGCCTAACAGTTCACCAACTAAAGCATGGTCATGCCCTGCCCAGCACTTTATAACCAGGGACTCCTTGTCAAACATCGATCAGAATCATCTCTCTCAATGTTGCTCAAGTCTTACATCCTTTAGTCTTAGCCATCGTTCAACTTTGATCACACAGTAGTTGAGCTCATTTAATCACACCCTACCAGTCAGTAGGAATCCTCCAATTCCAGTAGACCGTCATATTCATCTGGCCAGGCTGCAGGCGTTGTTTTTTAATTGTGACTGAATGCGTCTAGAAGAGGGGTCAGACAGAGACAGGGGGCATAGCTGCACTGTTTTCTCTCCCCTTCCGCTGCTGACTGCATGAATGCCTTGTCCCTCTGAGCTGAGCAACAAGCCTTAAAATAGACTGTGATATGGCAGACGGAGCGGCAACTGGGTCAGAGAGGCACGTGCACGCAAGGGTGAGGACCACAGTTTAACATTGTATAATGTTGGAATGAGACTCACACATGTGCAATGTTCGGCAATGCTCTTATTCCGAGTAATCTCAATCCTATGTAAGACTACGCATGTGTCGTGGTGAATGGAACCGGGCAGCTTGAGGTCTGGATTGAAATTTCACACATTTATAGTTAACACTTTATTTGGATAAGGCAATCTGTAGAGGCTTGACACACTGTCTAGACCAGTGTTTCCCAATCCTGGTCCTCGGGACCCAAAGGGGTGCAAGTTTTTGTTTTTGCCCTAGCACTCACACACCTGTTTCAAATGTTACCCTACCACTCACACACTTGATTGATGTAATCAACCTGTCATCAAGTCTTTCATTTGGATCAGGTGTGTGAGTGCTTGGGCAAAAACAAAAACATTAAGTCTAGAATTTCAGTTAATTATCTACTTACACTTACCCTAACCTTAAACCTCATCCTATTCCTAACCTTAACCCTTTCCCTAAGCCTTACCCTAACACTTATTGTGACACTAACCTTTAAATTAGCAAGCCCTTATTTTGTGAGTTTGTCGATAGTATTAATATACTTGTAGCATCTACAAATACATTTTGACTATCCAATTAAAATTTAACCCATTTATATTTTAGTAATTTAGCAGACGCTCTTATCTCGAGTGATACTCAATAGTGTATGCATAAATTTTCTTGTTGGAATCAAACCTATACACAATAGCATGGCAGATGTAACCTTAGATCGCAATATGCAGGCCTTTTAATTGTACCTAGAATTTCTAAACAAACAGCCAGAGGCAGGGCTTCTCTCATAGAGCTCCACTACTGTGGAATGATTTGCTAGTTAAGGTTAGAAATGCAAACTCAGTGCAAACATTCAAGTGTCTACTAAAGACTCATCTCTACAGCATGGTCTGTCCTTGTCCATCTGTTCATGCTTCCGACCTGGACTAAGTTTAAATAGACTCTGGACTCAGCCCACATGCATTTATTAATTATTACAATTTGTAGTCTCTTAATATGTTCACCCGGCACAGCCAGAAGAGGACTGGTCACCCCTCTGAGCCTGGTTCCTCTCTAGGTTACTTCCTACATTTCGGCCTTCTTAGGGAGTTTTTCCTAGCCACTGAAATTCAACACTACTGTTGTTTGCTCCTTGGGGTTTAAGGCCAGGTGTTTTGTAAAAGCACTTTGTGACAATTGCTGATGTAAAAAGGGCTTTATAAATACATTTGATTGATTGATACTCATAATACTAATCATAATAAAGTACAATACATTCAGATGAATCTTTGTTGATACCACTCAGTAAAATGATAAAAATTATTGAGACCATTGTTGAGACCAAAACAAAGAATGGATGACGCTCATGGAAGCCATTATAAAAAGCAAATGAACACTCATCATTTGTTAATGCAAAGTGGCATTTCAAAACCTTTTTAGATACTAAGTTGAAAGTCAATTTGTTCAACATTTCAAGAGATCATTTTCCAGTAGAATAGTGAGAGTCTGCGTCTCCTAAATTGGCTCACAGAGTATTCCATTAACACAGGAGAAAGTCCTGCCTCCAGCGGGCTTAATGTGCTGGTTTGTTCAGAGGTTCTTTGATTTATTCCACTGTAGTGGCTAATGTATACTGTTCTGTCAACTGCATACACAGACATATGAGCTTTATGTAACCTTGTGCGTTGCCTGGATGCCTAAACTCAGGACCACAATGGAAACAAATCTCTGACTTTATTATGTTTATATCATTGATAATTTGAGGTATGTTTATCTGTGGCTTGGTGTAAAATGTTTAATGTATTTTCAATTGAAGTAGATTAAAATTCCATATGCAAAGTTAGTCGAAGGTTGGTAAAAACAAGTGCCAAGTCAACTGCCCAGTGATACTCCACACTCAAATGGTTTCGCATTCGAGAGTCCTCCAATAATGAAGACCCGTTGTGTTCAATTAGATGGGTAACTCAGTCCTTGAAATGAAAGAGGATGTATATCCATTACAAAAGTTTTTTTTTTCCTCAAAAGTTTATGCTCAATGATATCAAAAGCCGCAGTGAATTCTAACAATACAGCTTCCACAATGTTCGAATTATGAGTTTCTTTCATCAAATCATCTGCCATGTGTCAGGGCTGTTGTCTGTGACATTTTGTCAAACAACATTTTCTCCATAGGATCACCAAAAACTCCTAAACGGCTGAGTGGTTTGGCTGTTTAAAATATTGATAGACTTTGGCTTCCTTCCAGGTCTCAGAGCAAACACATTTCTTCAGGCTTAGATAAAACATTTGACAAATAATAATAAAACATAATCATCAATCAAAACTACAGAGTTTCTATTTCAGTATTTGGTCAGTTATGCATTAATATGACAGTGCAACATTGGTTGTAGGCATGTCCAGCATTTGTTTTCTAATCTGGTTAACATAACAACTGTCTGCTCTTCCACATGAAATGAAAAATCTGTTATTTCCCTGATGTTGCTTTTTCCATAAGCTTTTTCCATAACCGGTGTGGCTTTCCGTCACCTGCCTCTAAATCAGTAATAGATGACAGGACTAGTGTGTCATCAGTTACATTCTGCCTAGAGTTTTCATGGTTCATTAGCATCACTTTTGCAATTTAGGGAATATGGTTGAAACACCTTCCTATGACCAAAGTGCAATGTAGCCCGGATGCCCAAGACATCCTGCAATGGGGCTCTTCAAGACTTGATTGACCAAATATGAGAAAGAAAATCCTACTCGTTAGCCATTACAGGCTATTCCATACACATGATTAATCCCTCAAACACAGACACACACCCACAGACACACACACATACAGTATATATAAAGAACGGTTTCTCAGAAACGGTGGTATTTACCGCAGAGACAGAGCAACCCCAGTCTGTGGAAATACCCCACATGCATTGGGTGAGATAGGTTTTTTGTTTGAAGAAAAGTGTTATTCTGTGTTTGTAAAAAAAACCAAACACCTTTTATACCATACAATAAGGGGACTGAGGCACGTAAAGTCTCTCACGTAGAGAGGAAATAGACTGATCAGGGTCATATCTACAAGGTTGATTGTACAACCTTGTAGATATAATTGTACAAGGTGGTATGGGTGCAGGGCGGAGGGCTAAGGGGTATAGAGTGGAGAGAGATGTGCTGGATGAGCAAGGACTAGAAGATCTGGCTCGAAGAATGGACTACTCCGACACTCACCTTCCCCTGAACGAGCGGCTAAAAGAGTCCTTCAGGTATGGTGTGTGTGTGTGTATGTGTACATTTCTTATTTTTTGTAAATAACTGAGATTAAGATTTTATTTAAGCGAGAGTCTGGATAACTGGTAGGCCTGTGGCTAAGGCTCATTGCTGCTCGTTTTTCCATGTTGGTTATTTTATTAATTTCATAGTATTTCTGTGCTCCGTCATTCATACGCCATGGTACATTTGTTGTTTTGTTGTGTGTGTGAATTGTTGTGTGGTGTTTGGGGAGTTAACTGTGTTAATTGTGTTGATAGTTGAATGTACTGCTGGCTGTGCAACAAATTGCCCCTTGGGGATAATAAAGACCGCTAACTAATGAACTACATTTTACTAAAACGTTTGGTTCCTGACTCAACGCTCACAATCTTAACTGCAGGCCTGCCTACAGTTAAGATATATGATTCAGTAGCATGCCTTTATTTGAATGCATGACAGTTTTAAGCTACAACCACGGTACATTTTCTGATTCAGCTCCAGCGTACACACCATGGTGTAAAGGATTCAAAATCAGTTATTTATACAATCGCAATGTGGTTGAACTAATAACACCCATAATAACCAGTCACAAAAAAGTTCTCCATACTTTTCCACAAACGTTGGCTAAACTGCATTCAGTTCAGTTCATCCCCAACTAAACCCCTGCTTGATAGTACCACAGCACTTAAAGACTAAACCCACGGCACATAGTACATGACTTCATGACTCTGACTATACCCTATAAGGTACAAGTGGATAGTAGTACCATGGCACATTGTTGTATGGTGCACGGCAGTACCATCATACTTCACAGCTAAGACGACGGTACGTGTCCATGATTAAGCTCTATACCATGGTAGAAATTATGCAACGCCATAGTTATTTTTTTTTAGGTACAATGGTAGAACAACGGTAGTACCAACACACTTCAAGGCTAAAATGGTACATTATAATGATTCAGAGTATACCTTGGTATAAGTCGAGGTACCATGGCGTATTTTTGTAAGGCTAACCCAAACCCTTGTCCAATTTCCGGTTCAACCCTAACCTATAGCTTTACGGCAACACCTCTGTATAATTTTAATCCTGACCCTAGCTTCATGTTCACATCTCGGTTCAATCTAACTCCAACCTAAATCCCTCTTTGGTCCCGAACCCCTCCCAGATGCACTGTACCCAGGCTGAAGCGTACAGTGGTGGGCTGCCTGCCTGTGCTCTACTGGCTGCCCCGTTACTCTCTCTGGGACTACGGCATGCCGGACCTCATCGCTGGCATTAGTGTGGGCATCATGCACCTGCCACAAGGTACCATGAGACCACACCTCTGTGGGTCACCCAGAAAATGGCAGTTACTCTAAAAACAAACAACCTGCACGTCAATGTAGACTAACTGAAATAACAGAAACCCACTGCCTCCCTTCCTGTGAGCAGCCATAAAACAGGACATACACAAGTGGTTTAGCTATGAATCAACTTATTAAAGACACAATGAGAGATACAGTGTTTGATGGTTTGCTGAGAGTGTTGTGGATTCAACTTTGCTGTCTGCAGGTATGGCGTATGCATTGCTAGCCTCCTTGCCTCCAGTGTTTGGGCTATATACGTCCCTCTATCCTGCACTAGTCTACTTCTTCTTTGGGACATCAAGACATATTTCCATAGGTAAGTTAAACTTACATGCTGCAGGAGGGAAGCAGGTTCTGCAAGTGTACTGGGGTTCTACAACTGTGTGTGGGTGGGGGGGGGCACAATTCATGCTTGGGTCCTCATATTTGCAGACAGGGTCCTACAGACTTGGGTCCTCATATTTACAGACAGGGTCCTACAGGCTTGGGTCCTCATATTTACAGACAGGGTCCTACAGGCTTGGGTCCTCATATTTGCAGACAGGGTCCTACAGGCTTGGGTCCTCATATTTACAGACAGGGTCCTACAGGCTTGGGTCCTCATATTTGCAGACAGGGTCCTACAGGCTTGGGTCCTCATATTTACAGACAGGGTCCTCCAGGCTTGGGTCCTCATATTTACAGACAGGTTCCTACAGACTTGGGTCCTCATATTTACAGACGGGGTCCTACAGGCTTGGGTCCTTATATTTGCAGACAGGGTCTGCATGCTGTTGTTGAAAACTTGTGTACAATTGTTCAGATCGCAGATGAGCACATTCTGACTGGGGCTCTACTTTGTGAACACATACAGCATTGAGATCCCTTCATTCCACTACCTGAACGCAGGGTCTAATGCATATTTTCACTTAAGGACCCAGTGAAACATCTTAATTACACCACTGATATCATTTACTCACTGGACACTTATGACCAGGTCTCCCTCGGGAAATAGCTGTTCTGTCCTCTCTTTCGTGGGTAATTAAGCAGAATAAATTGACTTAAATGAATGTTGTGTTTTTAGGTACCTTTGCTGTGCTCAGTATCATGGTTGGAAGTGTGACAGAGAGGTTAGCACCAGACAAGGACTTCCTGATCATGATCAACGGGACAAACTCGACTGAGGTGGACATCGCTACCAGGGACTCGTACAGGGTGCAGGTTGCCGCGGCTACCAGCATCCTAGCAGGAATGATCCAGGTCTGCAAAGACAGTTCAGCTGATAATGGAAAATGCAGCACAGTGCAAAACATTCTACACCGTGATTCAGTGCAAAACAATAAAATACAATCAAGAGCCACGGCACATCGAGTGACGCTCTGTACACTCGACGCAGTGTGTTTGAATGCTCCCTCTTCCAGGTGATTCTGGGGCTGGTGAGGTTTGGGTTCGTGGGTACCTACTTGTCTGAGCCACTGGTGCGGGCCTACACTACAGCAGCCGCTGCTCACGCCGTGTTGGCCGTGATCGCACAGCTTTTTGGGGTGTCAATCACGCGCTTCAGCGGACCTCTGTCACTGGTGTATGTGAGTACTGTGTGTGCGTGTAAGTGTTGGTGGGGGGCTCGGGGGAGCTTTACACTTTAACTCACCTGACACTGTTAGTAAACCCCAACACATGGTGCTGATGTATTATAATATCAGTGTTCCCGTCATCTTCAGACCCTGGTGGAGGTGTGCTCCAAACTGCCCCAGACCCACCTCCCCACTCTGGTGGTCAGCGCCGTATCCATTGGGTTTCTCATCGCAGCGAAGCAGATAAACTCGGCAATCAGCGCCAAACTGCCCGTGCCCATCCCAGTGGAGCTCATTACAGTGAGTCATAGTCCATTTCAAACATGCACACTAAATCGTTTTCTTGTGTGCTTCATTGGACAGGAAAGACGGGAAAAGCCAGAAGAAGGTTTTTGTATGAAACAACAGCGGGTGGGATTCGAACCCATGCTGTATCATGTTCACCGCAGGCAGCTGCTTAGAACACTGGACCAACCTAGGGCCTGTTTACAGGCCACTTTTATGATCTTAATCCCTCTGTCAACTTCAGTGTCTATACATGAATTTGGACTTGACATTAGTTTTCTTTGTTTGGCAGAGAAAAAGGTTGTGTGTGTTATGATGGCCCAAGTCTTGCCTGCTGCATGTTTAAACAGAGAAGTAGTCTATTTACTTCAGAATGTCCCTAATCAGACAAGCTGAGTCAACTAAGAGACCATGTCAATGTAATGTATTAGTGTCTTACACAGCAGAAACAGAGTATTCACAAAGTAATGATTAGGGACACGTCTGGCTTCTGATTGACCTGACCTACAATATATTCACTAAATGATTGACATGATGTTTTCCATCAATCCAGTTCTAAAAGTGTGACCAAGTTGCATTGAAAATGGTGTGTTTCTATTTTGAAATTAGATTGTGTCAGCAACGGTGATATCTTTCTACACCCAACTAAATGGCATCTACACAATCAGAGTAGTGGGGGAGATTCCCAGTGGGTGAGTATTTGGAGTGAGAGTGTTTTGCACTGAATGGTATGTGTGCGTGTGGATGATATACTGTATGTACAATGTACAAAACCTATAATCAATTCCTTGTGTGTCCAATTCTACTCCAGAGGATGCCTGTTGACATGTCTTGCTAGTGTTTGTAGTTGATTATTATTATTCACCTCTGCTGATTCATGGATCACACATCTGGTACTAACCTGACCTCCACATCCTCTGTTTTATTCAGCCTGGCTGCACCAAGGTTGCCTGATCCTAACCTATTTAGACAGGTGATCGGGGACGCATTTGCCTTGGCCATTGTGGGCTACGCCATATCCATCTCCCTTGGGAAGACATTTGCTCTGAAACACGGCTACAAGGTGGACAGCAACCAGGTGAAAGTGCAACTCGTTTCGTTGTTGCAACACCTTTGAAAAACAACAGAACTGATTCCCCTGACATTCTACGCACTATCATCTTCTCATTCACATATGTTAACTCAATGTGCTTTAGATAATCAACCACAACTGATGGCGCTTTGCAATACAGTCCGGACCAACATCCATCTGCTACACTTACATCCATCATCCTCTCTCAGTCAAATCTCCCCCGTCTCTCTCTTGTCATCCCTCGAAATGCCATAGGAACTGGTGGCGCTGGGTCTCAGTAATGCCGTGGGGGGTCTCTTCCAGTGCTACGCTGTCTGCTCCTCGATGTCTCGTAGTCTCATCCAGGAGACTACTGGAGGCAAGACGCAGGTCTGAGAAAACACACTACATTTTACATAAATGGTGAAAATATTTTATTCAGACGCGCCCCTATCGAGAGCCACTTCAAGTAACACAATGTTGTCCAGTGCATGTATATCAAATGTGAAGGCATAACCAAGTAGGAGGCTTGCCCCTTTAAACAGATGGCTGGAATCGCCTCTGCTGTGATCGTACTGGTTACGGTGTTGAAGCTGGGCCCACTGTTCCAGGAGCTTCCCAAGGTATTATATCTACTTAAGATTTGAAGCCTCCTGTTAGTTTATTACGACGTGTTCGGGAGACTGTGCTGTGTCAGAAGGAATGCTGTGTGTGCGCACATTAGTTAGTCCATTCGAGCGTTTGCAAATGCAGTATCACGTTCGTGTGTGACTGTTCTCACTAGTTGAATACACCACTGTGTTCGTCTCTATGCCAGGCAGTGCTTGCGGCCATCATTTTTGTTAACCTGAAAAGCATGTTCAAGCAATATTATGACATCATCACCCTCTGGAGACGTAGCAAAGTTGATCTGGTGAGTGTGCTGCATCCTCACACATGGTCATACATTAACAAAAAACGTTGGTAAGAAACCTACATAATTACTCGGCAGTAGATAAGCATCCTCCTGTTACCAGATGGTGTGGCTCGTGACCTGGGTGTCCACTCTGCTGCTGAACCTGGACTTGGGCCTCGGTGCGTCCATCCTCTTCGCTGTGCTGACCGTCATCTTCAGGACCCAGCTGTAAGACACCTCCTCAACTTTACATGTTTCTCACCTCGACTCTCAGTGTGTTGTGGGAAGTAGAGGGGCATCAGAACCTCTTCCAGAAGACGGCACCTTTAATAATCCAAGTTGTGAGGTGCTTTGGTGGTCAGCATGCCCTGCCTTCCTTTCTTCCAGGCCGAGGTACTCGGTTCTGGGACACGTTCCAGGCACAGAGCTCTACCTGGACATGGAGACCCATAGAGAGGTGACACACCGACCAGTGAGGAGGAGCACAATCGATGGGTGATCATGTGAAGGAGAGAACACATTATAACCATGTTGGGTGTGTGTGTTTGTGGGTCAGGTGAGAGAGGTCCCTGGCATCACCATCTTCCACTCCTCTGCCACTGTGTACTTCGCCAACGCTGATCTCTACCTGGAGGCTTTGAAAGAAAAGGTGCCTTTTTGTTGTACAACTCTAACCCTGTTGAAACCGTGCCTGGTTCTGGTTGTCCAGATCTTGTCAATATTCTGATTGTGACCAAATGTTTTGACAGGTATTAGCAATTAACAACCAATACATTATGATATTATTGTGAACAGATCTTGCGAGTCACGTTTCAGATGAAGGACACGTTAAAACAAGGCATAAATGAGGCTTCCAGTGGGGACAGTCATTTGCCCTTCTGGACCGCCTCCTCAACTTTACCCTTCCTCCTACACGGCGCACGACACGGTGCACGACACGGCGCACGACACCAGGCCAACCCATGGAGCAGGAATGTGTTTGATGGGAAATTGAGTTTTTGTCTTTAGAGCGGGCTTGACATCAGCAAGATGATCATCTACAAGAGAAGACAAGAGGCCAAGCAGAGACGTAGGGAGAAGAGAGCGGAGAGGAGAGCAAAGAGGGAGGCCACAAGACAGGTGAGGCCGGCGGAGATGCCATTCTCATACATTAACGACACAAACTACCCTGGAATTCATCTGGCAATGCACTTGTCTGTTTTCTATGTCCGGACTATGCAGAGGCGGGCTCTGAAAGCCGCCGAGCAGAAAACAGCGGTCTTCTTGGTAGAGGAGGCGGGGAGATGGAACGAGCAGGGGGACGAAGACAGAGACCAGGGGGAGGCGCTGGGAGACGACCAACCAGGCTGGTGTGGCCGCGAGAACGGCACAGTGTTTGTCATGCCAATGACGCCCCGCACGCCAGGCGATCAGTGCAGCTGGGAGTACTTGAAGGGTGGTGGGGACCCAGACAGTGCCACCCTGGGGACAGTGTCGGAATTACAAGACGGGGACACCACCACCCTGGGCTCCAGCAGTGAGGACACCTTGAGTCGGGACCTGGATAAGGTCTCCCTGGGATCACTGGGAAAGTGGACCTGGGACATCCACTCCATCATCCTAGACCTGTCCACAGCTAACTTCATCGACACAGTTGCTATCAAGACTATGAAAAACGTTAGTATAGGTGATGGCAAATGGGAGATGAGTGATGAGATAGCAGAGAAGACCTTGTACAGAAGGGAACACTGTCAGTAGTGGGTGCACTCAATGAAAGATATGGGGTGGGGAAGGGGTTAGGATTGTAATGATTTGGTAGGTTTGAATGTTAATGTGTTAAACTGCGGAAGAGCTCATCCTCCTTTCCTGTTTCAACAGATATTCCATGACTTTGGTGAGATTGATGTTACTGTGTACATGGCCGGGTGTCAGGGTAGGCAAGCCCCCTTATCTGTAGTGCACAAATGAAGAACTCCTTTGAATCGGATGCGTGAATAACTCTGACTTTCCACATCCAGTCCCTGTGGTGGAGCAGTTAGAGCTGGGAGGCTTCTTCTCAGAGACCATCACTAAAGGACGTCTGTTCGCTACTGTCCACGATGCCGTGTTACACTGCCTTGGCCACCAGGGAACGTCCACGCCCAGCTTGGAGTATTCACTGGTGAGACACATGCATATTACAAAGCACAGACAACACGGCAGATCAACGGAAGATACGATACGGAAAAACATACGAATAATACATATCATTGCAGGAGATTCCGTGCAGCAGCAAACTCTGAGGACCCTTGCTGAAGTCGGACATCTCTGGGTATTAGATGGTATTAGTCTTCTGGGTATTAGATGGTATTAGTCTTCTGGGTATTAGATGGTATTAGTCTTCTGGGTATTAGATAGAAACACATAGTCTTCTGTTATAGGGCGGGTCCCTATCCCATTATAATGTTAACGGAACTATACAGCCATATACTATGTATATGGTAGGTCTAATCAAGTCATGTTTTTGTCTTGCAACAAAGTCAGTGTATAAAACCCCCTGTATCAACATTTGAATAAAATGCTTATTGAATAAAAGCCAATACGGGTCCGCATATGCCAGGGCATTCTCATAAAAAGCTTTGCCAATGAGCTTTACACCCTCTGCGACTCCAATCAGGTATTCAAATCTAAAGTATTCTTTATTAGGAGCAGAGGAAAGTGATTCGGTGCATTTTGAAACAAACATCAAACAACGTAAATAACATGATGTGAAACAAAACATGGAATAAATAAATAACACTTCAAAATCACTCCAATAGGTATAGTAAATTGAGAGGTGTCGGATGTAATTGAGATAATATTAAATATTTTGTCTATACATTAAAAATCAATAAATATAAAATAAAAAACAACAAGCTGTGTAACGTTTCAATAGCAGTTAACATGCATCATCACAGAGTATGGGGGTCTTTGGGTGATGACATTGTCAAGCTAAAATACTGAAGAGCAGACACAGCATCTAACATCATCTCTCTTGTCTAGAGAGCCTATGTCTATCTTCAACATTACATTGGAAAAACCTACACAACCATAACATAACAGCTAATAGGAAGGTATGCATACATGCAAATAGAAGCATGATCGATCCCTCTCCACAGTGTGTATTAGAGTGACAGACTCACTCACAAATCAATGTACCATACATATCCCATATCTTAATTTGATCATCCTGTTGTTGCATACATTTTCCCCTACAGCAAGAAATACAAACCTTTTGTATACTGAATGTTTAAAAAGGCTTCTAAACATTAGAATTTCCACTTGTGCCCTAACAAATATTGTGGTAACCCTCACAAAACATTATAATACAAATAAAAATTCATATTTTCTGTTGCTGTGGGATTATTTTCCGGTTGTGTGAAACTGGCTCAAATTAAGATACGACATGTGGAAATGTTCTATGATGCAAAGGGAGGTAAAATTGTGCAAACATATAAATATATTGTAAACAAGGTTTGGAATTATTAAATTAATTCAGCGGCGGAAACAACAAACAATGAACACACATGGAAATCTGAACATTCCATTTTCTTTCCCTCTCATTGCATAAATCCAAAGTGACCACAGTCCCTGAAATATCGCTATGTAGGCTACTGACCACATTATGGGTTGCCATGGGAGGTTGTTGCACAGCAAGACAGATGTTTGGTTGGGCTTAGGGTGGGAGAGGTAGTAGGGTAACAGAGGGGTGAGTGAGGCCTAGGGCCACTAACTACAGAACGTCCAGGCCACCCACTACTCCTGGAGACTTTGCCAATGGACCAGCGTTGGAAGCTGGAATTAGTGTAATCAGCGGACCCAAGGAGAGGTAATTCTTTTGGGTTTCTGAGGACAGCTACAGTTCCTGGTGAGCATCAGTGACCTGGGATTGAGGCCCATCCCCAGCTGGCTCATCCCCGTCCTCCGCCCCTGCCCCCTCCCCCGCCCCCAGGGACACCAGCTGCTGGTAGCGAGCCTGGCGCTGGTAGTCAGGGTCGATGTTGATCCAGTTATTGGCCACCCACTTAGTGCCGCGGGTGACCACACAGCCCCCGTGCAGAGAGTACTCGTCCTGTTCACCCACCCAGCCTGTGGGGAGCAGAGGGCAGTTAGCGTCCGGTAGCAGCTCTCACCACAGCACAACGGATAATCACATTATGGAGCAGTGGGAGTGTTCCCTTTGAATGTGTTTCTAAAACAGTGGGCCTAATCATCCACAAAAGTGCACATGCATTAGTTTGTCCAATAAGGACCAGAACAGCAGTGATTGAGTGAAATGGGGTAAATTGCTGTGTCTGTCTGTCTGTCTGTCTGTCTGTGTGTGTGTGTCTGTGTGTGTGTGTGTGTGTGTGTGTGTGTGTGTGTGTGTGTGTGTGTGTGTGTGTGTGTGTGGATGGGGACTATATAGTCTGTACCTTGTCCGTCAGAGAGGTAGTTATACCAGAATACAGCTGTCCCTTTAACAGGCTTCACCCTTAGGTTGCTCTTATCGCAATTCTTCCTTGTGTCCATAAGATCCACATTGTTCTGAATCAAAGACTAAAAATACAAACATTAACACACATTAATACTCTGATAAAAACAAAAACCTGTCATACATACATATACACATTACAAACACACAAATGTTAACAGAGATATGGTGTAAACACAGAGACACACAAAGTGAAAAAAACGCACCACTTCCTCATAGGTCCTGTTGTCTGCCACAGGGAACGCGGTCTCCCCGCCCTCCTCAACAGAGTTCAGGTAGAAGAGCACTGTGATGTACCTGGGTGTGCAATACGTGCATTTATTGCACACACATACCAGCGACCACACACAGAGCACCCTCACCATGGAAATGTCAGCCTTAGCGACATCATCTTTTAGGGGGTCACTCATCTTGTCGAAAGTACTGTCATTATGTGACCTAAGGTACCTCAGGTAGTTACAAAATGCAGTTGTAATAGAATGTTTCCTACAGACGTGGCTCTAACTTCTTTAATGGTTTCAGCTGCAAAGTACAATGACCCCATTCCTTGAGACTCTGAGCAACACTTGTGCGTTTCTTTAGAACCCGTGAGTAGAGTGGTAAGGATGTCAGACAATAAGACTTGGAGGGAAAGAACATCAATGATAATGTTCTTTTCTACACAAAATATAATACCTTGATGTTTTTCCAGAACTTCTCATACCTTTCTGATGCAATTCAGTCCCCAACATTTATTTTTTATTATTAACAATCGGTCTAAAAAATGTTTTGGTTGGATTCAAAGTAAACTTTGGCTGTTACATAACTTAAATAGTCACAAAAAAAGGGGAGATCCGCCAAAAGTTTTGTAAACCTCTGCCTTAGTCACCATACTACTGATCTACTGGATATAAACAGAAATTACAAAATCTGCCTGGCTATTTTGATTTAAAATGAAACAATTACTTTTCATTTGAAGTGCAAACTGTCTGCTTTACTTGAGTGTATAATTATCAGATGAACCCTTTAGAAATGAAAGCACATTTTGTACATAGTCCAAAGAAGAAGAAACAAAGCACTATCGAGCTCAGATGAACAAAGAATACTTCCAATGGTGAAGAAAAAAAAAACTACAAACAACATTACAACTGATCCGAAATGAGGTAAGCATAGATGCGTCAGACTAGATGACCATACGCAAAAGCGTACACCAGCAGAACTTCAGAGGGCACACCACAAGATGCAAACCACTTCTAAGCCTCAAGAACAGAACAGCCAGGTTATAGCTTGCTAAAAAGTACCAAAAACAGTCTGCAGAGTTCTGGGACAAAGTGTTATGAAAAGATGAGATGAAGAAATACATTGCCATTGCAAAGGAGATTTTCGGGGCCACTGGAAAGTTCTTGACTGGCCGATTCAATCAACCCTTCTGAATATTACACAACGTGCCTTCCACATGCTAAAAACAAGACGGGCAAAAATACCCGAAACAAGCAGGAACTGAAGATGGCTGAGTTACAGGCCGGGCAGAGAATCACCAGGGAAGATACATAGTTTCTGGTGTGTGTGTATGTGTGGGTCGCTGACTTCAGACAATCACTGCTTGCAAAGGTAAAATCACCAAGTACTAATAAAGATGACTACCTCATTATTCATAAAGTTAATCTGCTAAAATAATTCTGGTACATTACAGTAGTGGGACAATGTATAAAACATGCTGTAATTTCTAAATGGTTAGTTGGGTTAAGGATGAAAATGGGCTCAAATTATATCAAACCGTCTGCACTTTATTCCATACTCATTGTCTCATTACAGATCCAAAGTACTGGAATACAGAGTTAAATATTTTTTGAGTTTACTGCAGAGATATTACAACACATTATCACACCAACCTCATCCATCTTAATCTAAAGTACACGGAGCCGGACTTACAGTATCGTCAAAACCAGGCAAAGACCAAAGTGTTGGCTGACTCAGCACAGCTCACTGACCTGCAGGAGGTCTCGAATGGTGTGGAGGCGTTGGCAGCGAGGCGTGTGTGTGTACACGCTGTCTCAGGGTACACCGGGCCACTGTCATGGTGGGCGTGGTAGTGACCCCCCTGTCCATAACGCACCACCTGTAGGGGCTCACTCAGGTCCACTAAAGTAGAGGGCAGCCGAGTTAGACGGGTCACCCTAAGGACGAAGAGAGAGTGAGGGGCAAAAACCCTGATAACCTCAGAGTTTATAAAAACGTTTATTCTTGGGTTTGAAAAAACTAGGCAGTCAACTCATGGCCAAATAGAGTCGGGGGTGTATAAAACATAAAAGACACTCTGCTTTCACCAAAAGGACTCTGCTGGTAATAGACATGTCTCTTTGTATTGTCGTGCAAACTAACAACTGCACATTATGAGATATTCAACCTTAACCCCCTAGCATTACAAAATGAATGAATTACTTTAAGAACCAGACCTATTTACTCTTTTTTTTTCCAGAGAAACAAGGTACCTGTAGTATTACTGGCTAATTGTAAGCTCTTGACTTCTCTATCAAAATAGATATTCCATAGATATCTTGTGCTTTGTGAATCTTCAAAAGATAAAAGGTCAACAACTATCAACAATAAAATAGGTGAACTTTGACAACCCTGTCTCACACCTCTACAGAAACAAAATCTGTCAGAGGTATTAAGACGCAAATCACAGAACCATTGATATCACAGAGTATCATTGGTTATCTGGCTTAATCCTTTCTTCAATCCTTTGACATAAACTAAAGCAGAAGCGTTATCAACATAAAACAAACTGATTGGTTTCCAATTATCTAGACGTAGAAGATTTTCAGGTTTTGGAATTAAAGTTATAACCCCTTGCTTTATAGTGTGCACACTTCTTTCCCTCTCAATGCACTCTTTCTAAATCCCATATAAAGGCATGTGAATGATATCCGTGAACGTCACACAAATTCAACATATAAGCCAGTAGTATAAAATCATACCCCTCTAGTCATAGAAAAACAGAAATAAATAATGTAACACAGTCAAGCAACAGAAGGAACAGAGGATGGAGAAGAAAGATAAATGGTCAGAAAAGCTAGGGGTCAGTGCAGAGGTCGGGTCAACATTTAACGGCGACGCTCTACTCACCTCTTCTTGAGGTCTTGGAGAACCTGATGCGCCCCCTGGCCCTGGTACAACCAGGTGTGTCTGCTGTTCCTGACCAGCTGGCTGCTCTTCACCCCACGCTGCTGCAGGAACCGCTGGAAAGCATCACTACCCAGAAGCCTAAACTCCTCCAGGCTCAGCAGGCCTAATGCAGAGACACACAGACAGATGGACAGGGGTGACATACACAGGGGTGACATACATAGGGGTGACACAGATATAACAAAGACACACAGACAGATGGACAGGGGTGACATACACAGGGGTGACATACACAGGGGTCACACAGATATAACAAAGACACACAGACAGATGGACAGGGGTCACATACACAAGGGGTCAAATAGATATAACAAAGAAACACAGACAGATGGACAGGGATCACATACACAGGGGTCAGATAGATATAACAAAGATATACAGACAAGTGTCCATCTGCTAATTTAGCTATGACTGTAGCTGTCTGACAACACACAAAGCATTTAACGATTGAGGACGATAATATCATGGTTCCTAGGTAAAGAATACAATGTTATTGTTCTTGCTTGTTCCCTGGAACTGGCTTCCAATACATCCTGGCGTCACAGAAGTATTGGGGGGGGTTGTATTCTGTTAGTTTCATGGATTAGTTATGGATTATGATAAGCTCTGTGTGCACAGAAAGGCCTGACAAAAAGAGCCAAGTGCTAAAATAATAATATAAGTAATTCATACCGTTACCATCAGGGTCAGCCTTCAGCCCAGCATAGATCTCTCTCAGATTCTCTGGTGTAAGCCAGATACCATCCAACACCCGCGAATGGGTCAATATCTGTAGGGAATACACTGCAATATATCTTTACCGATCAATTATACAGAGACTATGTAAAACAATAATTCAGCTGTCCCAGTGCCGTGTTGCACCATGACATGAACACCGCTAACATTAACTCCCAACACGCCTCCTGCAATTGTAGCTGTCCATCCTCGTTGAGGTCCAGGAGGTTGAAGATCTCCTCGGAACTCAGGTTGAGTTGCTCCGTCAGCTCCTCCTGTCCCTCAGGCACCATCACCTGGCTCTCCATCAGACCCTTCAGCTGCGCCAGCTGAACCACCACACGACACTCCTCTTCAGACAGGAACCCAGGGATCTCTGGAGAAAAGACAGACACAGGCAAGGGCTTTATTATGGACACAAACACAGAGCTTCGGAGAAAGGTGACATGGTGCAGCAAGGACTGCAATGTAGAACAGAAGAACCTTGGTGGTAGCAAGAAGTTTACCAAACAGAAGAGGCTTTAGGCTCAGGGTCCGCATCTCATGTGTTTTGCCTGGCACCAGTGAAACCTTCTGGACATGGCCCACCTTTCAGACACAAACACCATCATGAAAACATGGCACAAACGGCAGTAAAATCGCACAGCAGACATGACTACTCAAAAGAGCCTTGTCTCTCATGCTCACCCTTATGCCTTCAAGGCGTGGAAGATAAATGTCCCGCTGAAAGCCAGATTCTGAGCCAGATTGCTGCTGATGGGACTCGGGAGGTTTGTGATGATCACTGCCTCCACTTACTGCTTCCCCGCTGGGGCTCGCCAGTACATCCCCAGGAGTGTTGTTGTAGTGTACATAGAAAAGTAGTGCAATGACGTTGATGATGTATACATGGAAAAAGACCATCACCACCATGAAGTAAGAGCGGGAGCATACGCTGCTCTTCTGCAACGGCACCCGTTCTCGTGGCATACTGGGTAGAGTAGGGACTGTTTGTGGTGTAGCTTCATGTTCATCGCTGTCATCGCAGTCCTGTGGTTCAATCATCTTGGACCTGATATGAGGACGAACCATAAGTTTATCACTGGTTTGCTATTCTGAGTTCCTTTTTTACCCTGATGCAGAAAAAGACTAGGCGTCATTCAATTTTGCTAAGTGAAATACTGGAGTCTTTTGCCTCTGGTAATTAGATTGCCGTTATCAAGCTAGATGACTGACTAGTCATAAAAGTTCCGCATGAGTGCACAACAGTCCAGACTCGTGTGATCATCATGAGTTGATCAACATTCTCTACTGCGGTATCAGTCAACTTGCTAGCTAATTATATTTTTCGCTCTCACATAAATCAATTTAAGCTTTAAAAAACGTAAACCATGGTTAGGTAGCTAGGTTGAACTGACAGTACCTTTAGTTACATCACACCAACCCCAGCGCTGCAGAGACTCGGCCAGCAGGGCACCGCATCCAGCAACGAATTGTTTACGTTGCAGTTTCAGCAGTCAGTGCTGCGTAGCAAGCTAACGTTAGATATAAAATACAGTAGATGGAATACATCCATTTCAAAAGTTGCGCGATTCATTCATTCCAATCTCCTAGGTGCAGTGATCATATATTGATATGGAAAAACGTGTGCGTGCGACCTCATTTCTTCTAGAAATTCCAGTGGCAGACTGATAACACGCCATTGCCCTGACATGCCTAGCTAGTGGCATAGAGAAGGTTAGAGGACGCATCCCTGTTATGGAGAACATGAATACCTATATGTATACACCAGCAGTACGTGTTACATTCCTGTTGACATTAAGTTGGCTTTGTATAATGAAAGAAAGTGAAATCCTCAGAAAATCAAATGATAAGTTGTTATTTGTTTCTCAAATTAAACAGTGATTTAAGAATCAATGTGAGACTGAGTGAAAGCTCAAATACGTTTATAAGAAATCAAGTAACACCCAACAGTTACGTCACTTTACATGTTGACAAGGGTTAACTCCTCTCCGTCGGAGAAGAGTTTTTAAAGTTAAATTCTAAAACGGTGAAACAAAATACACACAGACGGAACTTAAAAATCAAAAGCAAACTTTATAGAAAAAGAATGAAAAGCAACACACTGCCATCAGTCATACAAGTAACATCCACATGAATGGCAGGACCCAAGGTTTCCCAGCAGAACATTGCCCAAAGTATCACACTCCCTCAGCCGGCTTGCCTTCTTCCGATAGTGCATCCTGGTAACGTGTTCTCCAGGTAACTAACGCACACACCCGGCCATCCACGTGATGTAAAAGAAAACATCATCAGATCAGGCCACCATTGCTCCATGGTCCAATTCTGATGCTCACGGGCCCATTGTAGGCGCTTTCGGCAGTGAACGGGTCGGCATGGGCACCCTGACTGGTCTGCGGCTGCGCAGCCCCATACACAAAAAAACTGCGATGCACTGTGTGTTCTGACACCTTTCTATCAGTACCAGCATTAACTTTTTCAGCAATTTGAGTTGCACAGTAGCTCATCTGTTGATCAGACCACACGGGCCAGCCTTCGCTCCCCACGTGCATCAATGACCTTTGGCCGCCCATGACCCTGTCGTGGGTTCACCACTTTTCCTTCCTTGGACAACTTTTGATAGGTACTGACCACTGCAGACCGGGAACACCCCTCAAGGGCTGCAATTTTGTAGATGCTCTGACCCAGTTGTCTAGCCATCACAGTTTGGCCCTTGTCAAAGTCGCTCAGATCCTTACGCTTGCCCATTATTCCTGCTTCTAACACATCAACTTTGAGGACAGAATGTTCACTTGCTGCCTAATATATCCCACCCACTGACAGGTCCCATGATAACGAGATTATCAGTGTTATTCACTTCACCTATCAGTGGTCATAATGTTATATATATATATACAGCTCCGGAAAAAATTAAGAGACCACTGCACCTTTTTCTTTCCTTTCCAAAAAAGTCGAAAAGGAAGGTTTTGAATGAGGAACAGAAGGGTTAAAATTAAGAGACCACTACACGGTTATTGTGGTTATTGTGGTAACTTTAGTATTGCGGTATCTATAGAAAATTTGAAAGAAAAAAATGCTGTCAGTCAAAATCATCTTCAATTTTGTGTGATGTGCTTTTTTCTCTTTTTTGGCAAATGAATTACACTCAAAATAAGAATGTATAGCGGTGGAGAGTCTGTAACCGTAACTGTACAAATAAAAAAATAAAAGCATACAAAAAGAACAATTACATTTAATGGATAGTGAAAAGGCCACTGATAAACAAAAGATCCACAAGGCCTAACACCCAGAGGAGTTTTTGGAAAAATACAAAACATTTTCACCTAGTGCCATGGAAAAACCGAGAGGAGTTTTTGGAAGATTACAATGTCCTTTTTCCCATGTGAATGGGCTACTAAAATGTCGGGTCTTTCCGGATCTCTCCCGGGTATCCTAGTGGGGCTAACGAGTTGATTTCAACACCAGTGCATAGGTCCCGTCTCCTTCTTTAAGCACATACACCGTTTGTCTATAGGTGACAAAAATAAGGTATCGACAAACCGAGAGGAGTTTTTGGAAAAATACAACGTCCTTTTTTCCGTGTGAATGGGCTACTAAAATGGCGTGTCATTGCGGATCTCTCCCGGGGTTTCTAGTGGGGCTAACGAGTTGATTTCAACACCAGTGCATAGGTCCCGTCTCCTTCTTTAAGCACATACACCGTTTGTCTATAGGTGACAAAAATAAGGTATCGACAAACCGAGAGGAGTTTTTGGAAAAATAGAACTTCAGTTTCGCCTAGTGAATACGATATTATCATATGTGTATTATTAACATGATATCAATATTTCATTTTTTGAATATCACGGTTATCGTCAATACCGGTATATCGCGACACCCCTAGCAACATCCCTTCGCCAAGCTAACAGTATTCTCCATTCATCCTGTGAGGTCCTCGCATCGTTCCTGCTCCAGCACCTCCCTCTCGCGTTCCTTACCGGCCACCGCTACACACTCACTTCCAAATGTACCTGAACGCAGCCCGCAATCCAGATCCCAATCACCAGAATATTGAACACCTGCTCCTCGTTACCCCTCTCTATACCAGCCTGTTCTCCACCTCCACTCAGTTGTGAGGTATTGTTCGTAGTGGACCTGCCAAGCCTTTGCATAGCGCTCTTCCTTGTTCTCATTCCCAGCCTGTTGTCCTCTCCTTTTCTTGCCCTTTCCCCTTTGTCTTAAAGTATAGAATCCTGCCTCGTGACCTGCCTGCCTGCCCAGTGGATTCTCCTACCTGCTTGCCCCTGCCTGTACTGTCACCCTCGTGGACTGATTCCTGGTACCGTACCCGCCTGCCTGTCCCGTGGATTATCCTGCCTGCCTGTTCCTTCATGTACTGTCGTCTCCGCGGACTGATCACCTGGTTACCGAATCTGCCTGCCTGTCTCTCGTTTTGCTCGTGCCTTATCCCTTGTGCTTTCTCTAATAAATCGACAGTTGCGTTCCGCAATTGGAACCTCAAACCCTTGCTCCCGGTGTTCATTACACATCCATGCAGAATCTCTCCAGATCTTTCAGATTCCAAGGTCCACACTTGTGGACTCTCCTTTTCAGCTCATCCTACAGGTTTTCTATGGTGTTTCGGTCAGGGGACTGGGATGTCCATGGCAAAACCTTATTTTGTGTCCTTGAACCATTTTTTGTGTTGATTTTAAGGTGTGATTTGGATCCCTGTCCTGCTGGAAGATCCAACCATGGCTTAAGCTTCCTTGTAGACGTCTGGTTTTGATTTAATATCTGATGATACTTGGTGGAGTCCATGATATGTGTCCTATCAAGTTCTCCAGGACCTTTGGAAGAAAAGCAGCCACACAACATCAAAGATCCACCAACATACTTCACAGTGGGGATAAGGTATTTTTCTGCATGGCTATCTTTCTGTTTATGCCAAACCCACCTCTGGTGTTTATTTCCTAAAACCTCTATTTTAGGCTGTCTGTCCCAGTCCCATTAAAAGTTCCAGTAACTTTTGCGAAACTGCAGGTGCTTGAGTTTGTTGATTGATGACAGCAAAGGCTTTTTTTTGCAACCCTCCTAAACAATTTGCGGTTATGTAGGTGGCATGTGATCAAAGTTTGGGACTGGGACAGTCCTTATAGCCATTTCCTGATTTTCTTATAGCCATTTCCTGATTTGTGTAGCTCAACAAACTTTTTCGCTCATCATTACTGTATTCTCGGTTCTTTCGCATTGTGATGGATGACTATGGGTTTTGGCCTGTGTGGCACCTTATATTCATACCTCAGTGAAACTGGGAGTTATGGCTTACCACTTAAGTGTTCCTAACCATTTTTACATTTACATTAGTCATTTAGCTGACGCTCTTATCCAGAGCGCCATACAATAACTGCATTCCTCTTAAGGTGTCTTGGAAAACCAACATCTGACAAGCATAATAAGTACACTTTCCTTCATCGAAGCCATTAGTTGGCAAAGTCAGTGCCAGAGAAATCAAAGTGAAGTGCATTTCTTTTCGGGTGGTGGGTGTGGGGAGATACTCATCAAAGAGGTACGTTTTCAGATGCTTTCAGAAGATTGGCAGGGACTCTGTTGTCCTGGTTTCAAGGGGAAGTTTGTTCATTGAGGTGCCAAGACAAAGTAAAGTTTTGCCTTGGCTGAGTGGGAGCTGCCCACCCTTGAGGGTTGGGTGGCCAAAAGACAGGAAGTGGCAGATCGGAGTGAACAGGTAGGGTTGTAACCGCTGAGGCGTATTTTAATCATTTTACTTCAATTAAAGATTGGATGTTTGTGAATATTTTGAATGAAAGACCAAGATGATAAACAGCGAAGATGTTTTTTCATGACACGTTTTGCTTAAATTTCCCAAGGGTGCTGTCACGTCCTGGCTATGAGGATGCTCCAAGCTGTCTCTGCACTGGTCTGGGGGCTATAGTCAGGGCCTCTCAGAGAATAGATGCCTCTAGGCATCTCTGCTCAGTTGCTTTTTGTTTTCCCCAATTAGAGGCAGCTGGACATCGGTGCCTCTAACTGGGGACCCTATATTAGTTGAGTATGTCCACACCTCTGTGTGGATCATTGTTTATGCCTTGTGTGCTGGTTTATGATATGGTTATAGCGTGCCTTTGTTTTGTTATTTTGCAAGCCACTATTAAAAAAAATGTCTTTCTGCGACTAAGTCCTGCCTCCTTGATTGTGGCAGGTGCCAATATTAGTGAAGGGCATTGTGGTTCCCCACTACTATTGTACACACTATATCCCTGATTCCATCCCTCTACATCTACTGATTATCCTTGTCATTTGGCCACAGTTCTACTGATGTGTTGCTCCCAGTATTACTCAAACAAAAGAGAATTCTATAGCTAATCATTATTTCATGTGTCTGAATATCTATATGTGTCTATGCTGTGTGTGATGTGCATGAAGTTCATTCCTGTAGGGAGGTTATCCCTCAGCTCTCCTGAGAAGTTCTCCTGAGAATTTGGGTAATCTCACTACCAATAGGATCCAGTGTCATAAACTCAGAAACCAGTCAGAAACTGGTCTTTCGACTGGAATGGAGTTTAAGTTGTAGAAGCAACAAAGAAAACAAATAATCAGAATATACTAAAACAAGCAAATAAGATATATAAAAATCTTTAACTTTTATAGGGCAATTAGAAAGCAGTTTAATTTGCACATACAAAATCCATCAAAGCCATGACTCCTACTGATATTTTCCTCAGAGATGGAAGGCTGGAGTGGCAAACCAGGGTAAAAACCACTGAATTATCAGTGACTGCAACTGTTTTCAGATATACCAACACTGAGCAGAAGATACGGGTAAGTACACTACACAAACAATACATGATTCAGAATGATAATCTGTGTGATAACTCAGACTTTAATGTGAACTAATATATCGACAGTGTTACTGCATAAGAATCAGTTGATATCAGAGATGCTATTTGCTCATTGTCATACCTCACTGCTGACAACAGAACACGGGTTCCTCTCCTATGTACAGTGCCTCACATGCTGGTGCCTCTGGTTATCAGCCAAAGAACATCAATGCCTTCAAGGGCTTGGTAGGAAAATTATCTCTGCTTTGCAGTTAAATTATACTTAAAATTATTAGTAGGTTAATGTGCATGTACATGTTTACATTTGAACTTTTTTTTTTATGTTTGTTGTAAATTAAATAAAATTATCTTAAAATTGTCTGACACATGTACTTATGTGGCAAAAAGGGTAGTGTCAGATAATAATACTATGATAAAAACAGATATTAACTAGAATATTTTACGCTATCACAGAAACCCAAGTCTTCATTCACCTCCAGTTTTTTGGGAACCCCGAGAACATCCTGGCATTGGGATGAAGACAAATGAAAGTCAAGGACAGTACTGTGAAGTTGTTGGAAAAAGGATTATTCACAATATCAACAATGTGAGGCAAAACTGGTGATGAAAAGCTTGTCTACAAAGTACAAAAAGCCTGTGTGTGTTTGTGTGTGGTTCCATTTATCTAAATGTTTTTCTTTGCTTCGGGAAAGTTACATTAATACAATAATGAATGATAGTTGGCTTACCCTATTGATGGATATTTTAATTTCATTAAATACCGATGTGAGATAAAAGTCCACTAATGTGGCTGGTACTGCAGGAATATCTGAAAGGGAAACAATAGAAGACACCTCATACACGTTTTCAAAACATGACTGGGAAGAGACATGGGGGACAGTGTCATCCAGTGGTATGAAAGTTAAAACTATTACTACATTTTCAACTACAAGTAGTCACATTTCAATCATTATTTTTCAACGAATACGTATATTACGGTTGGTTAGGGATTTTTGACAATATTGATATCTACCTGTGCCTATAACATTTTGGTTCTGTTTTTATTTGTTTTTTAACATTTGATCATATCTTCCCTGTTTGAATTCTAATTTATTCAAAGATGAAAAATAGAATAAAAAGAAATATTTTGTAAAAGTTCTTGTATAGATCTTTGTGTGATCAATTCAAAACATTTAAAAAGAAAAATTATATGGAGATTATGTGCGAAACATGTTGATATCGGTTTTGTAACTTACATTACCATTTGTAAACTGTGGGGAAAGTGTTCTTGAAACCAGAAAAGGAGCCAGGAAAGCTTAGTTCAGCCGGTCCGCGATTAGATGTGATGAAGGTCTCCCACGTGAGAGGCTGTCTTTAACCACAACGTCATTGAGCTTGTTGCGGAGTGGCGGTATAGCGTCTCGACATTAGATCATTTTGTCACGCATTAACATCACGCCAAGTTTTAATATTTCGCTTGACACCATTAAGCATTGTGTTTTACTGATTAACATTTCTTAAGTTTACCTCCACCACAAATTTCATCTATGAACTGTGTGGTTTTTGCCACTGGCCGTTTTAACAGCTTATTAGCCTGTAATAGGCCTGTAATAGGTTAATAGCTATTTCATTGCATTAATCAAATATCTAAAAAAGTAGAAATTGCGTCCATTTGGGTCCCTTATAGTTTATTCGCCTAAGCCCTCTCAACATCCACATCCACATTTTAATTTTTGTGTCCGCAGCTAGACAGTGTCCTTAGGGGGCTACAGTATTTACCCAATCTTACCCTATATAGCTAACCGTAAATACAAAATAAATACAAAATATGTGTAGGTACCATTATAATATCTTCTACTCAGTGGCGGTATCTGAAAACAGTTGCAGTCACTGATAATTTGATATATTTTTCCCTGGTTTCCCACCCCAGCCTTCTATCCCAGAGGAAAATATCAGGAGTGATGGTTTCGATAAATTTTGTATGTGAAGTGCGAGGGTAGGCTAGCGTGTGCATTAAAGGTGAGGCAAAAAAAGGAAAACAACAAATCGACGACAACACGTAAGCACAATTTAGCTTGTCTTTAATACAGCAGAGCAAAGGTACAGCACTTCACTGTCAATACCATATCAACGTCATAATCCGTGGGGTGCAGGTGGAAAACAAGGCATACGTATACACAACTAATTCGTGATGAGGACCAGGTGTGTCTACTCTACAGTATGGGGTGCGCTGCTGCCATCAATCTCCTGCCGGCGGTTAGTACGCCGGCGAGGTGGAGCACCGGAGAGGGAGAGGGCACGCGGCAGTCGTTACATTGTGTGTGCAAATAAAACTGTTTTCTAATTGCCCCATAAAACTTCATTACAGATTTTTAGGTTTAGGCTTGTTTTGTTATGAAATTATTCTTTGTTTTCTCTGGTGGTTTTACAACTTAAACTCCACTCCAGTCAGAAGACCAGTTTCTATAATCTATATTGTTTCCTGAGTTTAGAAGTATCTACAACAGCTGTTTTTATGTAACAAAAGATACTATATTGTTGCAAATTGTGTTCTCTTCAAACTTTGTACAAGGACTTGCCAACACAAAGAGCCTTCATTTAGACCTTGAAAAAGCATGTGCAAAGTAATGAACTCTTACTTGGTTGCAGATGTAGCATATGACTTGTGAAAGAAACACACAGCAATGATTGTAACAAGCTATTTTTATTGAGTGCTGCAGTATAACAACCACAGTTACACATTCACCTACTAGTTAAGTAGACATTTCAGAAGGCTGCGTGGTTGCATTTTCTCCATCACTCCAAAGCTGATCACTCCATTGCATCCTTAGGCTACAACACATTTACAGCACAGGAATGTGTCAAATTAAATTTTTAAAAGCCATAATGTTGTTGATTAGCAAGAAGATGAATAAAATTATTGAGAGCGGATCATACCTTGCTGCCAATTTCACGGCTCTTGGCTCTCAGCTTGTTCACCTGGGACTCAGCGATGTCAGCACGCTCCTGAGCTTCCTCCAGCTCATGCTGCACCTTCCTGTACCTGGACAGGTGAGTGTTGGACTGCTCCTCCTGTTAGACAAACTAACTTGTGGTCAAATGTAATATACATGGTATACAGTATATCGTAAGTCATATTATAACTCATTATAAAGGCCTTGACATGCTTATTATAAAGTATTACACTTAGTTACAGTACGACCAGCAAGTCTATGTACTGACCTGGAGTACCTTAGTGTTACTAATTATAACGTGATTATCTGTACTTGTACTTGACCAACAACATTATCTGTACTTGTACTTGTGGAATAGAAACATGTATAATATGAGCTGTATTGGAATTCATTCTTGGTAGAGGAATCTTTTGCTGCAATTACAGCTACAAAGGGGCACTATGTACAATCCTGCATCTAAATAACACGTCTTGTCTCCTCCTTGTCTTGCTTTACTGAACGAGACTGGAATAGTATTAATGTAGCTAGTGCAGGGTGGTTTAGGGTGGGAAGGATTGTACTGCAAGTGTCTAAAGCGAATATAAGGATATTACAAGTATATGCAAACTGATAGACATACTGGCCAGGAAATCTTTGGCGGAATATCTCAGATCAAGAAATATTATTTGCAACATTAACTCAAAACATTAACCGCAGATGTCTATTGGTCATTTTTGCTTGTAGTTATGCTAGTAGTACAGTAAAAATCTGAGATATTCCCTCTTCAAGTCTTTTGGTAAGTATTTGCCAGCTTTGCACCCAGTGTGATTTTGGTAATTTCTTCTTGACAGAGTTACTCCAGGTTGTACAGGATGGTTGGACAAAGCTTGTGGATTGCAATTTTTAAATAGAGCCACAGATTCCAATGGGATCGAAAATTGAGAAATTTGAGATAACAAAACTTTTTCCCACATTGCAGTTGGGTCACTCATGCTTTAAAGTTTTTTTTCTTGCCATTATCCAATACAGGCCAGTATTATGCAGAGCTCTTCATGATTGATCGGTGCACTATTCCTCCACTCTAATAGCTAAACTCTGTAGCTCATTCAAAGTGTTGTTGGCCTGTCTGTGGCTTTTCTGAGTGCTGAGTTTTGAGGGACAGTCTTTTCTTGGTATTGTCTGGGTGGTGTGATGTAGCTCCCACTTCCTGATTGCCAATCCAACTGTGCTCACTAGGATATCCAAACACTTGGATATTATTTCCTACCATGTTGTTAATCTATGCCTTGGTATTACTTTATCGGTAACTTCAGTAGAATTGTTTTGGTATTAATGTTCCCACAGATTCTCAATCTGACCAATGATCCTTGAACTGTGGGATTACAAATCAATCGAAAGAAAGTGAAATGTCAAGAATGTACAGTATTTGAAATGACCTGGAGGAAGTAGGTACATATACTTATCATTAGATGCAATCATTTGTAATGGAAGTGTCATTACCTACATCCCTGCTTCAGTGTGCTATTTGTTACAAAATGTTACCAAAGTAACATGCGGGGTGTATAATTATAGCAATGTATTTCAATGGAATTAATATGATAATAGGAATTCTGTGTACTTACAGCCTCCTCAGACTGTCTCTTATAAGCCTTCACTTTGAGCTGCAGCTTATCCACTAGATCCTGGAGCCTGCTTACATTCTTCTTATCTTCCTCAGTCTATAGACAAAAAGGTTGTGCTTTAGGGGGTAACAATTGTTCTCTACATATATTTCTTTCTTCTCTTCAGATGGTGAACACACCTGGTAGGTGAGCTCCTTGACTCTTCTTTCATACTTGCGAACTCCTTTAATAGCTTCAGCTGCACGTCTCTGTTCAGCATCAACTTCACCCTCCAGTTCACGGACCTTGAATTAAATAAATTAATTATCACCATTTTATTACAGTGTATTTCCTGTCACCAGGAGTCATCGATAGTTATGTTGATATTTTTCATTAAAGTTATATAGTTTACCCTAGCCTCCAGTTTCTGGAGTTGTTTCTTTCCACCCTTCATGGCCAGATTCTCAGCCTCATCCAGACGATGCTGCAGGTCCTTGACTGTGACCTCCAGGTTCTTCTTCATCCTCTCCAGGTGAGAACTGGTGTCCTGTTCCTTCTTAAGCTCCTCTGCCATCATGGCTGCCTGCCACCATAGAATTGCAAGTAGATCATTTTAGGGATATTACTAATCAGCAGGTATGAATTTCATCATATACTGGGTTAGGGTAGAACTCACATCAGTAATAGCCTTCTTGGCCTTCTCCTCTGCATTTCTTGCTTCCTGGACAATGTCTTCCATTTCACCTTGGACCTGTGTAAGGTCAGTCTCCAGCTTTTTCTTAGTGTTAATCAAGCTGGTATTCTGAGAATGCAACAGTCCAGCACGCTCGGTTGCATCAATCAGCTCCTGCTCAGCCACTTTGCGGCCTCTCTCTGTCTGCTCCAGGGCAACCCTCAGTTCTTCAATCTCAGCCAGCATCAGGTTATTCCTACGTTCCACCATGGCTACCTGCTCTTTCATATCATCTGCAGCACGGACAGCATCATCAAGGTGCAGCTGAGTATCCTGAAGTCAAAAAAAGAAAACTTAGTGAAATCCTATTAATTTCACACAGCCTTACTGAGTCCATCTTTGAATCCACACCTTGAGCATTCCCTGGACGTTCCTCAGCTGTTTCTGGCTTTCAGCAGCCTGACGGTTTGCATGGCTCAGCTGAATCTCCATCTCATTGAGGTCTCCCTCCATCTTCTTCTTGATTCTCAGGGCATCATTCCTGCTCCTGATCTCAGAGTCCAGAGTGCTCTGCATGGAGTCAATCACCCTCTGGCTGTTCCTTTTGATCTGTTCTATCTCCTCATCCTTCTCTGCCAGTTTCCTGTCAATTTCACTTTTGACCTGGGTTAGCTCTAGTTGAACACGGAGAATCTTGGATTCCTCATGCTCCAATGTGGCCTAAAAAATTTGAACAAACAATTTTAAGTTAAAGATGAGTAATATACTTTAAATTACAATTACACTTAAAAAACAAAGAATATATTACAATGTTCCAAAATGTAAAACATACTGTACAGTAAAAAAACTCAACAGAAAATCGCTCTGGAAAAGAGTGTGTGCTGAATTCTTTTAATGTTACATTTAAATGTACCTTCTTCACCTTCCACTTAAAATTGTGAATTTAACTTTTTTACCTCTGCTTCTTCCAGGGCAGTCTGGAATTCCGACTTCTCAATCTCTACTGTTTTCTTTCCCTTTTCCAGCTCATGGATGGTCTTTCCAGATTCACCGATATGTTCAGTCAGGTCAGCAATTTCCTCTGATAAATATGAAATTAAAGTTTCACACAAGAGAATGATGAATTAGACTCTAAAAAGAATATTTACTCTAGTTGGAATATTTTAAGAAACAGATACAGCCTGTGTTGAGCTATTGTATAATTATTGGAATGTACGTTGGAGGTTCTTGTTCTCTCTCTTCAGTGTTTCCAGGTGGTCCAAACATTCTTCATAGGAGTTCTTCATCTTGAACAGTTCAGTACTGAGAGAGCGAGCCTCTTTCAGAGACCCTTCAAGCTCTGCCTGGCCCTCCTCATACTTCTGCTTCCACTCTGCCAGAACCTGGAAGCATAATAAACAATCAATAAATGAGATAATGAATAGGTAGATTTCTTTCATTTGTACTTGCTATCTTGCCTTTCACGGTACTCTACCTTGTCAAAGTTTCTTTGTTTCTTGTCAAGATTGGCAGCCAAAGCATTAGCTCTTTCTACATCAATCATGAGGTCCTCCACTTCACCTAACAATCTCTGCTTGGTCTTCTCGAGAGAAGCACACTTGGAGTTTGTTGCCTCAATTGTCTCTTGTGCATCTTGCAGACGCTGGGCAAGCTTTTTCCTGTAAAGGTATGGAAACAGTATTCTCTCATATTTTTTGCCTTTGTGGGCATTTTGGTCAAATGTATAATGTGTTTTGAATTACTTGGCCTCCTCTAGCTCCTCAGTGCGCTGAATGGCATCAGTCTCATATTTGGTTCTCCACTGAGCCACCTCGCCGTTGGCCTTAGACAATGCACGCTGCAACTCAGCCTTGGCCTCCTGCTCCTCTTCAAACTGCTCCCGAAGCAGGTCGCAGTCATGGCGGGCTGATTGGACAGAATGGGCCAAGGCATTCTTGGCCTTTCAGTTGATTTGTAGAGAAATAAACATTTCTTTAGAATTTGTTCCAAACCATTTGTAGACATTTCATCTATTTTTTGAACACATATTAAGCGATTTCACCTACTTTCACTTCTTCATCAATGTGCCTCTTGAGTTCATCAACCTGCTGTGTGAAAGCCTGCTTGGCCCTGGTCAACTGGGAAACCAGTGCTTCTTTTTCCTCTAGCTGACGCCCATATTCACCTGATTAAAGATGCAATGTATGAAACATTTCTAACGGATACAGTTTATTGATGATGTGTGTGTGGGTAAATAGTTTTTCTTTGCACACTCACCATTCTCTGTCTGCAGTCTTGCCCTTACCACACCTATTTCATTCAACTGGCGTACATATTCATCATTCTTGCATTTGAGCTCACTCATCTGATCCTCAAGAGTGCGGCATATTTTCTCATAGTTTCCCTAAAACAAAGTTTTATATGTATTGACATTATTTGATCATTCATTCTTTTTAGATTTAGATATATCTTAAGTATATCTTATGTTTGTACCTTTGCCTTGGCAATAGCTTCCATGTTGCTGGAGAGGTCATCAATTTCCATTTTGTATTCACTCTTTTCCTTCTCAAGCTTCTGCTTGACACGCTGTAGGTTGTCAATCTGTTCTCCCAGTTCAGCTACAGTGTCGGCCTGCTTCTTACGGAGAGCAGCAGCCGTGGCCTCATGCTGCAGGGTGGACTCTTCAAGATCACGACGCAGCTTCTGGAACTCAGCCTCACGCTTTTTGCTCATCTCAATTTGGGCAGATGTTGCTCCTCCAGCTTCTTCAAGTCTCTCACTGATCTCTTCAAGTTCCCTGGAGAGATCAGATCTCTGCTTCTCCACCTTGGCCCGAGCAGCACGTTCAGCCTCGATCTCTTCTTCAAGCTCCTCAACTCGGGCCTGAACAACATGAATGTATATATTTTCCCCTTGCCAAGTAAACTTAAAATACTGATTTTTAATAAATTCTACAAATTTAGTCCAGTTAAATATGTCTTAAATTAACCTGAAGTTCCTTAATCTTCTTCTGAAGCTGAAGACCAAGTGCCTGTTCATCCTCAACCTTGTTAAGAAACTGGCTTATCTCAAAGTCCTTCCTGGAGCATAAAAAGAGGGGATGGTGACAACTTGTAGGATTTTAACTAAAGAAAGTCTTACAAGTCTTTCAGTATTGGCCAACCACTTACTTCTTAATCTTTTCCTCTGACTGCTGCCTGTCATTTTCCAGATCCATTATGGATTCCTGAGCCAATTTCAGATCTCCTTCAAGCTTTCTTTTCGCTCTTTCCAGGTCCATGCGGAGCTTCTTCTCTTGCTCCAGAGAGCCTTCTAGCTGTGGTAAAAGAGAGCCGGCATTACCGTGATAGCGCCCTTCTACTTAGGAATTATTTCCACTCCCTAAATTCAATTATGTTTTACTCACATCATCAACTTGCTGTTCAAGCTTGGTTTTGGCTTTGGTCAGAGTGTTGACTTTGTCTTCCTCTGCCTGGAGATCATCAAGGGTCTGCTGATGGGCCTCCTGGAGGGATTTCTTCTCCTTGGTTAACTTGGCAATGGTTTCATCTTGGGAGGCCATCTCCTCCACCAGGTTTTTAACCTGTGTACAATCACATGATTTTTATTTAACATGGTTGTCTCTCTATATATAGGGAGAGACAACCTGCTGTTTTATAGTCATGTTGAAAAATAGATGACCTTGTTTTCGGTTGCATGTTTCTCTTTCTCCACTTTGGCCAAGGTGAGCTCCAAGTCATCAATATCTTTCTTCAGCTCAGAGCACTCATCCTCCAGTTTCCTCTTCTTGGCAGTCAGTTCAGCACTGATTTCCTCCTCATCCTCCAGTCTTTCTGCTGTCTCTTTGAGTTTGGCTTCAAGCTGGATCTTACTCTTTATTAGCCCTTCACACCTTTCCTCAGCATCATTCAGGTTCTCACTTTCCTAGGATTATGATGAGAGTAATGTAATTGTTACCATATTATACCCTTCAAGGCACAATTCAGCTGTTTTTATTGCAATATCAAATGCTTTTGGGTTAACAAATTATGTATCTTACTGTGATTGTTGCCAATGTAATTGGTCAAAGAGTAACTAAATTAATACAAAAACGTATGCACTTAGGTTAGGACTACAGTAAGTTGTTCTAGATAAATAAAATATTCAATAAAAAGTATGCCCTTAACATTTTACTAATATACTTTGTCTACTTACTGATGCGACTTGTAACGCCAGGTCATTCTTTTCCTGCAGTAGAGTAACCATCTTTTCTTCAAGCTCTTTCTTCTTGGCTAATGCCTTTGCCAGATCTTCCTTCATTTTTTCGAAGTTCTCCTTCATTTGTGCCATCTCCTTCTCTGTTTCAGCACTCTTTAGAAGAGGCTTTATCTTGAAGTACAACTTCATCCATGGCCAGGTTTTGACGTTCATGAATGAGCGAATGTTGTATTGGATGGCGAAAATAGACTCTCTGTTAAAAAGAAAACAAAATAACTGTTGGGTGAAGTAAATTAAAATATATATAACAATTAAGATTAAATTAATAAGTATATTTATTGTACCTCCTCTCTATCATTTTCATGTATTCCCTCCTCATGAGGAAACCTCTGCAAAGAGCCTGAGTCATGGTAACCAGAGAAGCCAGTTTTTCATCTCGCATCTCCTCCAGCAGACCCAACAGACCAGCTTTGAAGAACACCTGCAATTCAGTGATTGTTAAAATTGATTCTAAACTCAGAAGTTAAACAAGCATTTTAGCACACTTAAAGCATAACATTTCTATTATTGCATCGGATTAGGTTCTGGGACATGATGTAAAAATATACTAATTTATTAAGTCTCCACCGTCTTAGATGGCAACTCTCAACCAATACAACATTCTGAAAAAGAATAGCTTGAAACTATTTCTGGAGATTTATTCCCCCCACTTTACCCACCACCTTGGGTAAAGTGGGGGGAACAGTAAATCCTGCTGTTTTAGGTCCAAATGTCCATTGATGAAACTACTCTTCTCGTTAGACCCCTGCAATCTTTGGACAGAAGTTACAAACCGACAATATATTATTACAGAATACTGTTTACCTTGGTGTGCCCAAACTTGTACTGAGTGTGGTCCACATTAATGGACCCCAAGAGCTTCTCTGAAGCCTTCTTGTTGTCCATGAACTGTCCCTCAGGGATGACACTTGCATTCAATACTTTGTATCTGAAAGTAAAGGTAGTTCAAGTTCATCAGTCAATTACCTGGTGCTGTGTTGGATGTCCCATTGTCTGTGACCAAATAATTACTATCTTTTCAAACACACTCTGTGTTACCTCTGCTTGAAGTCACCGTAGAGGATTCTGCTAGGGAAGCCCTTCCTGCAGATTCTGATACCTTCCAATACACCATTACACCTCAACTGGTGAATGACCAGGAAGTTCTCCATCAGACCTAGAAGACAAATGTAACGTTTCACTCGTTCATTTTCATGAATGTAAATTTGACTTAAATTTACCAAAAGGTTCTGCGAATCAGCTATTCAGGACTTACCTGGTGTCTTTGATTCATTGGGAATTAGACAGCGCACGAAGTGCGGATGAGTGCTTCTCAAGTTGGTCATCAGCTTACCCAAGTTTTCCTGAAATGTAGAAGGGTTAGGATTAATTAACTCAACAATTTGCAAGTTTTTTCATCTCAAAAGTTTCTGATTACAGGGGTAGGCAACCCTATACATGGAGATTTTAATTCATCTGACGCGATGGAATAGGTGTGTTGAATGCAATCAATTGGTGAAGTGAACAAGTGAGCAAATTGATCAATTGACTTAAAACAACACAACTGGTCTTCATGTTCTGCTAAATCAAAATTCTGGCTCTCCAGGACCACGGTTGCTTGTCCCTTGGTTAAACAGAAAGCTATTTCAGATCCACGCGCACAACAAAGCCCTTTTCATAACACAATATGACATGAATAAGAGTCATGAGTTGTAATGGTACTCCCCTCCTAACATTCACCCTGTATGTGATCAACTCACCCTGAACAGGGCAGACACTGTCTGGAAAGAACCACCCTTCTTCTTGCCACCACCCTTCTTACTTGCACCCTCTGTTTGTAAATTCAGAAGATAGATTGCAGCATGAAAAGCATTAAAAATACGGTAGAATTTTCAAAATGCTATAATGACCGTATTACATAAACGTAAAAATCTGTGTAAAGTGTTTCCCCATGAACCCTCCAAAGTACGATAAGAATGAGGACACTACCTTCAGCTGCAGTAGCTACATAGAGCAGAGCCAGCAATTTAACTGAAGACTTCTGGTAGAGCTGCACAACAGAGTCATTCAGGGGGTCCTTGTTCTTGTCCAGCCAGCCTGTAATGTTGTATTCCACTGTACCGGCATAGTGCACCAGGGCAAAGTGGGCCTCCTTTCCTGCCTCCTTTCCTTTGCATGGCTTGGGCTTTTGGAAGGCGGCAGTTTTGCCAAGATGCTGTTCATTCAACTTTGTCTTAAAGGTAGTGTCTGAAGCCTTGGGGAACATGCACTCCTCTTCAAGGATGGAGAAGATGCCCATTGGCTGTTGAGCAGGGGATCATATTAATTAAGTGATTAGACCCGAAGATTTGTTTTATTGAAAAATGTTGGTCTGATTGAGTTAACTGTTAAAATTATTACCTTCTCAATAAGCTCAATGCAGGCAGCCAAGTCCATTCCAAAGTCAATGAACTCCCATTCAATACCCTCTTTCTTGTACTCTTCTTGTTCAAGTACAAACATGTGGTGGTTGAAAAACTGTTGCAGTTTCTCATTGGTAAAGTTGATACAAAGTTGCTCCAAGCTGTTAAACTGAATTAAAGAGTAAGCTGCTTAAAACAGTGCATGAATCATGCAGTCAGAGTAAATTTGAAGGAACAATAGTGTTTTTCACTCACATCAAAGATCTCAAATCCAGCAATGTCCAAAACACCAATGAAGAATTGTCTGGCCTGCTTTGTGTCCAACATCTCATTGATACGGACAACCATCCACAAGAACATTTTCTCATAGACAGATTTACAGAGGGCCATCACTGAGTTGCCAACCTGTGGCACAGTCTGTCCCTTGGTCACCATCTCATTCCCGACCTTCACTCTGGGGTAGCACAGAGCTTTGAGCAAGTCAGCAGAGTTCAGGCCCATGAGGTAGGAGATTTTATCAGCCACTGAAATGTAAAATAAAATGTTCCCCTCAGGAAATATATTAATGCTGACATTTCAATCCCCTTGTTCGGGGGAATATGAACTGCTTGATTCTAATTTCATGACTGTAAAGTACACAGTTTGACAGCACCAGTGATCAGGTATCACTATGTCATTGATGTTTTTCTAGTTACCCTCAGTGCCGTCAGGCTCTGCTTGCTCTTCACGTTGCTTCTGCTTGAACTTCAATGCCCCATGATGCATCACTGCACCAGTCAGCTTGTAGATGCCAATCTTCTCATCAGCATTGAAGCCCAAAATGTCAATGGCCTCCTGTCATTTAACGGAGAGATGGGCCGCAATTGCACATGTGAAAATTACTTTCTAGGAATGGACATTTGATGCTTATCCTCAAAACATTGCCTTTTAAAGTATGCCTGAAGGAAAAATGCATGATTATGTGAAGCAAATACTTGATGTTGAAATGATTCACAAACAATATGACGTAAAAAATGACATTTCCTTACGTCAGTGGCAATGAACTCTTCCACATCATTAATACTCTTGACGGTCACTTCACCTTGACTCAGCATGGGGTAGTCATAGGGGTTGGTGGTGATCAGAAGTGCCTCTGGAATACGAACACATTTTTGTGAGGTTACGTTAATAATTCATATTACAAATAACATATTTGTAGCACAAATTAAATTTAATATTTTTGTGTAGTCTCTTACCCAGCAGTTCTGGCTTGTGTCCAGTCATGAGTTGATAGAAGATGTGATAGCTTCTTTCAGCAGACAGCTGGAATGTCACTCGAGACTTCTCCAGCAGATCTACAGGTAAGCAAAACTGGTTTTGTGTGTGTTGTATGACATAAAACAAAAATATACGTACATTAAACCAATGAGCATATTTTTAAATATATATTTATACTTACAAGTTTCAATATCGGCTGAAGCCAGCTTTCCAGTAGTTCCAAAATGGATTCTGATGAATTTACCCTGAAAAGTCAAGATGCTGTTAAAATCTCTTCAAGATTTCAACAAGCTAGTACTGTAAACTGAATTTTAAGATTACTTACAAAACGAGAGGAATTGTCATTCCTCACGGTCTTGGCATTACCATAAGCCTCTAGCAGAGGGTTAGCTGCAATGATTTGATCCTCCAGCGACCCCTAGAAATGATAGGTACACAGTATCAGTAACAACATATACAAATCTACTAACACGGACTTCCTTAAAGAATTTCACTTTTTAAAAAATGTATGTCAGACTGTTCCTCTTCCTGAAAATAGTATATGCAAGTTTCAGATTTCTTTAAACAGCCATTACACACTTGATTTTAGCCACCGTTATCCAAATATCTCTGGATATAATGACGCGGGTGAGCAACACCCAACTTAAACTGAACTCCATTTATGCGCGGATCAGGTTACATAAATGTAATTGTGCCATTATAAAAAAATCATACTAACCTAACAACATCGCTTGCATAAATGTTTAGCTAGCGGTAGCTAAAGATAGCTGAAATTTGTAATTTTTGTTGGAATAAAAAACTGAAACACAGATTACAGTTTCTTTTGGTCCATAGATAACTTTTATGCTGAAGAACCAGATAACGCAAAATCGTTAAATTCTCCTACAACAGGAAGCTGAAGGGCAATGTGCATAGACATGTTTATGTATCCTCACTTGGTCAGAGCATAACACCTCCAATGCTAGGGTTCTGGGTTAAATTCTTACCACAGGACAATATGGTAAGTCATAATACTCTTCTGTAACTTGCTCTGGATATGATTATCTGCTACATTGCTTTCCCAGGCATATGTACCAAGGTCCCCTCCAGACCCTAAAGTTCAATCTCTTCATACACTATTTATCACACTGCATTCAGACCTTTATTTTGCCAGCAGCAGCTGTTGCTTGTTGTTCTTTCTTGCCACCAGACACTGCGATTGTCGCAAAGTACTGGATGACACGCTTGGTGTTGACAGTCTTTCCTGCACCGGATTCTCCACTGTGGAAAGGAAACACTCAAAATAAAAACATTGCACAGTTGTTTTTCTCTGACACATTATTGAAAAATGAGCATCTAAAAGTGGATGCACTCATTATGCTACATAGACATATGCTTACGTGATGAGGATTGACTGGTTTTCACGATCTGCCAGCGAGCAAAAGATAAATGGTTAAAGTATGTTGATGAGACATTATTAGAGTTTCTCTTTCCAGATAATTAAATCTGCACCAATAACTAAGCATACCAGTGAGCATGAACTGATAGGCATTATCAGAGATGGAGAAGATGTGGGGTGGGGCCTCTACTCTCTTTTTGCCTCTGTAAGCATTGACAACCACGGAGTCGTACACTGGAAGCCATTTGTATGGGTTCACTGTGACGCAGAACAGCCCAGAGTAGGTCTGTAACGGAGGAGAATTATGTTCATCAGCTCTACATTCATTCCTTTATCTAGAGTGGGATAATTGGTTACTTTAAACTCACATAGATCATCCATGCTGCGTAGCGCTCTTTGAGGTTATACAGCACAGTGGGCTCATTGAGGTGGGTCATCATGGCCATGTCCTCAATCTTATCATACTTTGGAGGGTTCATGGGGTAGATTTCATCCTCTTTTACAGTGATAGTCTGTGAATAAAGAAACACAAGTGATGTAACATCACAACACAACATGTATCGAGAATATCTCACCTTGAAAGGACTAACAGAGTAAAATTTAAGAAAGATAATTCTAATCACTTACTTTCCCACACAGTGTTTTGACAGTGGCTTTGCCACCCTCTTTACTCTGGAGAACCCCTTTGAGGTACATCTCGTTGGGCTCAGCCACAAAGTAAGCTGTTTTTGCATCAAAGGGAGCAGCCTGGGCCGCAATCCTCTCCTTTTCTGGCTTCCGGAGGAAGACTGCCGCCGGGCCGAAGCATTCCATTTCTGAATCCCCCATGGTGGCTCTTTATTGCTGAAATATATTGAAACGCTGGTTACAAATAATCAGACACCCACAAAATATAAAGAATGCAGAAATACAAGCAATACCTGAATGAAATATAGTTTCTGTATGACTAAAAATATCTTAATTTTCAAAGTGATGTACAATGAACAACCATTTGAGTTAAGCATGTCACAGCCAGAATTAAAAATATGGAAATAATTACAAATGATTGTGATAAGAATGTGCCGAAACCGCTTCGCTGATTACTGAATATGGTACCATCAATAGCTGCAATAGCAAGGCTTACTTTTTTAACCCATTTACACAGTTAATACTTATATTTTCTCCAGATTTCAGAAAGTCCAACTTCGGTTAACTGAACATTCCAGTAATGTTTCTGGTGGTTAGCTGGGCATTCATGCTTTCCACTGATGTATGACCGCATGGTATAACTCAGCAATAACTTAGTGTACTCATTATTTGGGAATGGGATGGACGGATGAAAGAAAGAGTGATAATACACAAATGCTCCCATTGCTGCGTTGCTATCACATATTTGACAGGTCTAGAGAAATAATGAAACATGAGCCGCCCCTTAAGGGTGAGTCAGTCTTCGGGTGTTTGTGAAGTCAGAGGAGCTGAGGGATTGTTCCTGATTGCTACAGACATTTGATTGATTTTCTGACACCTCTGACACTACTGGTGCTGATGGATCATGCTACCATAGATATAAAGCAGTTCTATATCTACGAAAACGACACTGTCTTCAATATAGAGGACCAGCTACAATACCTATAGTAGAGAAGCTACTATGGAGAAATTATCTGTCCGACTAAAGGGTCTGATTTAGAGCGTTTGTTCTGCCTAATTTGTTCCTTGGTTGTACAGCACCATCGATGACCATGTTTCGTGCCTGAAGTAGACTTTGAAGTTGTCAAATAAATAATATCAGATAATATGATATGAATTATAAGCCATTTATTGACAATCTATGAGTACAAAATGCCTTTAACATGTGTAATCTTTCACATTACCAGTGTCTTTAAAATATAAGGTTCCACTATAAAATGTTGCCACTCCAAGTAATGTTATGCCAGACACATTTACAACATAATGCATCACTGTCTGGTATTCCTTCAGTAGGTGTCACTGACTACTGAGTACTGACTACACTGCAGCACGGCATACATACATTACACTGCTCATATGGGAGGGGATCTCAAACTACTCCTTGGGGAATCGGCAGCCATTCCACATTTTCAGACTTTTCAGAGCTAGCTCACCTGATTGAATTTGTGAACTAATTATCACATCCTTGATTAGGTGAATCAGATAAGCTTTTTTATGGCTACAACAAAAATGTGAAATGTCGGCCTCTCCCTGAGGGCAGGTTTGAGAACTGCTGTCTTGTTGGATGTTGTCACTGGAAGATTACTATTGTAACTGCTGATATACAAACTAATGGTACACACAAAAAGTAATTTAATTTTATTGACAGGACCTTAGCCAAATTAGTAGCTAATAATTAAAAGAAAAAATGAATTCAAAACCCAGATATGTATATAATTTAAAATAGAATTTTCAGATTAAATTGTCTTTACCTTGTTAGACAACTACAGTGAAGGAAGGTCTCTGGATGCCTTTAAACAGAATAAACATAAATAAAACAAACATTTTAAATGTTCAAATGTTTCAAATAAACAAAACAAACGTTTTCATAGTCAGTTTTTTAAATGTAGAATATTAAATCACCTAAAGCAATATAAAATGGCTGCGTTGAATGTAGTGTTTAAGAATTAAGCAAATAAGTAACAATTAAAGTTTGATCATTTCAAAATGCTTCTTATTAATCAACAAGGAAAGATTAATGTAGCATCTGTGTTGGAGAATAACTTACCAAGCTGGGTCCCTGTCTGTCCTTGGAGGAGTAGTGTCACTTCTTTTATATGTGGACAAGTGCTCTCAGGAGATTACGACTTGATCTCAATTTGGTCATGTATTTTAGCTTGGTTTGGCAGTAACCTCTGAACCTTATGTTGATGAGAGATTGCTTTATAGCACATCCCATTTGTCTTACCTCTAATCATGGGGATCAGTAGCTGTCAATGTTTTGATTAATAAATTTAACTGTTGGCCTTAAATAATCTGGCTGGTCCAAAATCCTACATTGTGTGTACGGCCCTAAATTGTGTTTTGTGGCACCTGAATTCATAAAATAAGAATAATCACAACTCCAAATATAAACACTAGCACAACAGAATATCCTTATGTGGCAGTGGAGATGTCTTGAAGCGTCATGGGTATACTGTTGCAGTAGCCTTTCAAAGTTTAAATTGTTATAAGGAAATAGAATGGCTACAGTGATGAGCTTGAATGAAAGGGGAGGTTGCCAAGAGATGATTGTTCCACACAACAAGGCCAACAGCTGTGGACATACCAGCTAATCACACGAAGGGGGATCACACAACCTTCCAATGTGTGCACATCTTAAGTCACTGAATGTTTAAAATTGCTACACTTCAGCTCCCTCAAAATTTATTGATTTTCCCTTTGCCTTTCAACTGAAACATTTTGTGTTTTATTTTTGTGTGTGTCAAGTCCCCCACCAAAAAGGTTTTGCATTTAGACAGGCCTAGTGGGTTTGTAGACGCTAACATTTTTTGTGGGAAATGTATCATGAATAGGTTACACATGCATGAAAAACAAACACAGAGCTCAGATTGAGTGCATTCCTCTTTGTCTGAAGATTTACGGCTGATATTTTTAAGAAAGCAACAGGGTGACCTTCCTTCCACTGTTATGCCAAGAATGTGGCAGACAGTCACCAAGGGATCTAATGGTGCGATTTAAAACCAAGACAAGGCTGCCAGAAGAATACTTTTTATTTCCATTGGTAAGGTGATCTGATCTAAACACTGGATTGGAGGGATAAGACATTCTAAAGTGGTTACCCAGAGGATATAATGGTGATCTCTGTAGGCCTATTGAATACAGATACTTGATATCTCCTTTGAAACACTTGCTTGCTTATTAGGACATATTTCAAATATAGCAGGCAGCTTGGTTGTGTTCTTCCAAATGTCAACATGCCTTGAAGGCTTATTGTGTTTTCCGGGACCTTGATATCTCACTGACAAATTCAACCACTTGAGCTTCCATGTGTGTCAGACAGCAGCAACTGTAGACAGTACTGCAGACCACTGTAAATGTCAAGAATTAACAAGAACATTCAGTCAAATTACTTAGTATTTTTTTAAAGAATGTGTTCCAAAGGAGCATATGAATATATAAATTTAAAAAAGGATTTATAGGATCAAGGGGTAATTTATGTACAAGTTACCCCCTGAAAAACTATTCCCTTGTGCTGAATGAAGTCAATCCCTGACTGTATTCAACACATGGTGAGTCTTGCCAACATCACTGGTCACCTGTATTGTAAATGGTTTCCTGTTAATGGAAGAAATTAGCATGTTGTATTCTTTTCTTCTCCATACTAATGAACTAATTCTTAATGTTTCACCAGGAAATAGTTATTGACTCTTATGACTGAAAAAAAAGTATCTTAATGGAGAAATTGTCCACAAATGAACCACTGGATGGTGCTCTGGTTCTGCCTAAGTCCATAATGTTCACTTTCTAGGCTGCTGCACTGCAACACCCAAGATGGTTTAGTATGAAGATACGCAGGAACTACTTGTAGGCAATTTCATGGTAGGCAGCCATGCAAGCATCAAGCCGTTAAGGAGAAGGGCAGGTGGTTTTTGCCGGCGATTGAGAAGCAAACATTTAAATGGTCAATACACGGTGTTTGAATATTGACATGGATGAAGTTGAGCAAAACTGGGCTGTGACTGGAGCAGAGATGGATGGGAAGGTATGTTAGAAGTGGATGAGAATGGAGTGTAGCAGCGGAAGGAGAAATGGAGAAACTCTCCTATCTGTACCCATTTTTCCTGTCAAGCAAAGAAACATATGAATTACATAGTCATAACACCTTGCATTTGCATAGAACAGTGTCACATTTAGGAATGTGATATTAAAATGGTAATTAACATCTTCTCTACACTATTTTCCTTTTGTGCTAAGCTGATGTAGGCAACTGCATTTTTTCTATACCCCTATAAGTAAATAACTATGTATAAAGCGGTTAGAGGAATTGAAAGAAGAGGACTTCTCTAACCCAAATTTGATAATGTTCCAATGTCCATGCTTGGAAAACTATACTGAAAAACAGAAATAGACATGCCTGACTTCAATCAACTCTGTTGAAGCCTTTCAGCATCACAGAAGAATAACTCCAAAACTGTGGTGCTTCTAGAGGGTCACTATATCAACAGAGTGTACTGTAGCTATTCGTTTTTAGCCCAAATTGTTTAGTTCCAACCAAGACAAATTTCGGAAGATTTTCCTGTGATGAAATCTTATTTCAAGAAATGACAGAAAGTCACAGGCTTTAACATGTAGTAACAAAGTAATACCTAGAGTATGGTGATAATATAATTTTGTATTTTATCAGTTACATAGTAATTAAGGTAACTTAAAGATGCATTCCAGGGTTGTTGGTCACTGGTTGTAAAAGTGGCACTGTTGAGCCAAAATGAGTCCCAGAAAACGATATATTATATCATCAATGTCGATGTGAGCTCCATATCATCAAAACCACTTGTTTTCTAACTTGAAATAACATGGCTAATTAAGGTATGGTAGTGATTTTACATGTAGATGCACATATAATAAAATATATTGCAAATCAAGCCTGAAATGGAAAATTAGTTTTGGTGTTGTTGTATCAGCAAATGTCCCGGACTGCATCTATATTAACATCTTTATTAAATAACAATCTAAGACAAAGAACCTAATGATCATTGCCAAAGAATTGATGAAGTATCTTGAGACAAGACAGGACTTAGGTTAAATAATGTTCAGGATGACCTCAATAAGATATAAATTCAGTTCACTATTAACTTTCATAATAGTTTTGTGTTAATCCTTCAGTGGAATGGGAGAATTGTGTTAGTGAAATGGGCGAGTTCAAACAGCATCTTGAGGATTGAAGCAGATATGATATTTCTCCAAGATACATTGCTTCAACCTTCTTTTGGGTGGAAGGGGGAGGGTGAGCAACCTTTATAAAGCTGGGGATCCCATTTAGGCCTGAGGGAGATGGGGGTTGAACGGGAGTATGTAGTGGTATAACAGTCGTGGGAGGGGGGAATATGATAATAGTGAACTTTTAGAACCCATGTAAGAGACTAGACCTGATGGCCCCAGGGAGTGTAGAAGGTCAAGCTAGGAGACAGGCGATGTGGGGATTTCAATGCCCACAGTACAGTTTAGGGAGGAGCAAGGACTCCTTGACCAAAAAGTACTTGAGTGCCTTAATGACAGACAGGGAATCCATATTAACTGAGTGACCAGAAATGAATCTGCTCTTGATTTTACTCTGATCCAGAGTATAATTACATATATACTTTCATACATTGTTTTGGTGGCCATGTTGGGAATCAAACCCACAATCCTGGTGTTGTAAGCAACACACTATCAACTGAACTACAGCGCAGGATGTAGCGCCACTCAGTGGCCTGTTCAAAAGGTACACCACCTTCATGGTACTAGATCAGTGTCCCAAATAAACCGGCCAATGAGTGTAGCTGGGAGTTAGGGGGTATACAGTGGCTACTGATCATTATCATGTGAACTGTAGGAACTACGGCGGTCTCAAGTCGGCCCATCTCTTTAACTCTTTCTTTTTCTTTTGCTCTCAGCCAATCGTGTTCTCAATCCCTGTTCAGGATGAAATGAGCCCCTGATTCATGCCTGAGGACACCCTCATATGAGGACTTCTTGATGTCCCTGTCCAAACTCCACCTGGTTGTACTGTTGGTCTAGGTCCTGCCTGACGACTCCTGCTGTCACTGCCCACAATTCATCTGGTCCTCCCTATCTAAGTCTGCTTGGTTGTAGACTGATCTAGATTACGTCTGCTGACTCCTGCTGACGCTGGCCACAGCCAATGTGGTCCCATTGTATTGCCTTAACACTTACCTGCAGTATGAAAGGCCAACTGACCTTCTGCACCCATTATGACCACTGTGAATATTTGGAATGCTTTGTAATGAAAGCCGACTGACCAACCACGGCCCATTACGGCATTGAGGGCAGTGACTTTTTTTGGTTTTCATTTAAAAAACACTTTATATTTTCTATGTATGAATTGTATAAAACAAATGCTATAATTCCAAACAATCTGTTCAGATCCTTACTACTCCAGCAGCAGCAGCCTCTGGGCATGAGGCCTGAAAACCCAACACTTGGATTGTATAGCAATTGTTTGCTATGAGATCGTAGGATTTCGTCAGATTACTTTTGCAGCACAATGTTAATGGACCCCTTTGGGGTACTGAATGCTTTGCAGGGCAGCTGAACAACTTAAGAGACTATGCACTAAAAGAGCACATCTGGAAGGCTCACTCACGCCTAACTAAAAACACTAGAAGTAGTCTAGAATGCTAGAATTACACAACATGGGAGTAGATAGAAACTTGCACATCTTTTTTTAAGCTACTTGACTGTGTGAAATTCTATGGATCTTTTGAGCTGACACTTAGGGGACATGATGAAACTGAAGAATCAGAGAATATACGTTACAGGAGTCCAGGACTGTATGGCTACCAAAATGTAAAGTAACAATTTAATATATTCTATTCAGAGTTTTGAGACATATTTGTTTTGTGACATGCATTTCTCTGATTTGTGTTACACATGCAATCGTGATCCAATCTACACTCATGTTTTTCATTCGACGACCTGTCTTTGAGTTACATTTTTGTCAGTTATTCTTCTAAATTGCATGATCAGGGGATAAGATCTAGCAAGTCATTAATCAATGAAATTAATAATGTCTGAAAATGAACTAGTCAACTGTCATTGTCAATTTATAATCGTAGGTAGCTGGGTTAATCAGCTGGCTCAAATTTGTATTAGCCACATGCTCCCGATGCTATTTCCTTCTACTAGCTACCATCACAGTTACCGATGACCACATTGCAAAGGCTAGTTGAGCTTTTTTATTACACAATGGCTGAGAGGATTCAAATCCTGTATATTGCTAGAAAGGCAATATCGTCTTTAATACTATTCTGTGATAAATTCGGCCACCACTACTACTCAGCTAAGCAGCCACTGCAACTGACATTTAGCCAACTGAATATCTTTTCTGAACAATTTTGCCTTAGGAATAACAAGAAGATAACTGTCTATGCTCGAATCCTGGCTCCTCTCTCTGTTTATTCCAAGGTTCCAGCCTTTCTCGGGAGATTTTCCTTGCCAGTCTGTTTCAATTTTAATATAGCTGTAATACAGAGTTCAACTGTGAAAGAGGCATGGGTCTCAGCTTTAATTTATAAATAGTGGTAGAAAAAAGATAGGGATGATTAGTATAATTGTGTATAATTCCTGTTATACACACGTGGTTGCTTACTGAGCCATTGATAGATCTGGCATTGTTTCCCAATCCTGGTCCTCAGGACCCAAAGGGGTGCATGTTTTTGTTTTTGCCCAGGCACTCACACCCCTGATTCAAATTAAAGACTTGATGATAGGTTGATTACGTCAAACAAGTGTGTAAGTGGTAGGGCACCATTTGAACCAGGTGTGTGAGTGCTAGGGCAAAAACAAAAACATGCACCCTTTTGGGTCCTGAGGACCAGGATTGGGAAACACAGATCTAGAGATTCAGATGAAGAAAGCAGTTAAAAACAGTGTATTATCCTTCTTTAATATAATCACTGATGATCTCAGGATCAGTGAACCGGAAGCACAGGTGTAGCTTTAAGTATTTCTGAGTTTTAGATGGCAGTGAAAGAAAGATCAACAGATGATTTGATGATCTGTCAACACAGTGGATTGACTGGCTGTACCCTTGGCTGCAGAGTGGCTGGAGAAGATGAGGCCAGGCAGGCTAGTCATCTACTCTGACTCCTGTTCAGTCCTGATTACCTCCAATTAATTTGTGCCCCAGAGCATAAAAGATCCATTATGTATATATGTGCCTGTTTAGGGTGAGACAGATGGGGGTATTTGTGATGTTCCTGCGAGTCCCAGCCCATGTGAGATTACAGGGTAATGAGGAGGTGGATGTCCTTGCCATGCAGCCTCTCAAACATGCTAATTTTGTAATTAAGTTGTCAATCAGCAAAACAGAATCCAAAAGGTTGATAAAAACGTGGTTAAAAGCAAATGGCTGCAGATGTGGAACGAGGGGGGATAGGGATGACAATTAACATCCGAATCGGAGGTGTGATAAGTAGGAATGTGATAAGTAGAATATAAGTAGGAGATGGAGAGAGTGGAACTCATGTTATTTTGGTGCCATGTATCATGTGTACATTTTGACTTACTGAGCTACACATAATAGCAGCATGTTATTTATGATACAGTGGTTTTGATGCTCTGGAACACAGCCATTGAATCCCTGAACCTTGTCTGCTGAACAGTGTTTCCAGGTTCTAGCACAACATTTTCAGAACAATGACCACTCAAAACCCTGCCGTAATATCAGCCGGACAGGGCCTGACACATTAATCCTGACAGTGACCCCATAATGAAATTAAAACTTTTCTGTAAGCCTTGGTACAAGGGAATTTGAAAAGAATACAGAATAAAATTTAAAACCAGGAATTACTGATAAAATCTAAAAATAAATGGTAATCAGCGGTCTTCCTGTAGAGCAAATATTTATCATGAGCTCTTTCATTAAAACAAATGTTTCAAAGGTATTTGATTGGTAAATGAAAATCAACTCACAGTGTGTACCTCACACTGTGCTTGTACTCTAGGATTAGTGTTAGAGATTCTCTGTGTGACCAAACAAATATCAGGAGCTCGTTTTATATTAGAGCTCCTACACAAGTGAATACAACATCTAGATTAAAATAACAAAACCAGTAAAACATATTTACATACAGTATCTCGGGACCCAGCCCAAACACACTCATCAAAACAATTCCAATTAAAATAATTAGTTTGCCGAACAATATTTTAGATATTGTAACATTCCAAAAACTTCAGTTAAGGTGGTCAAGGACTTGGAGGAACAGTTGCAAGGAATTACCTGACACCTTGACTACTTCCTAATTCCTTCTATAAACTCTGGTGTTTACCCTGAATCTACTGGGTCTTAATGTTCCACAAGCTACAGTACAACTATATACAGCACCAGGAAGATAAAACAATAATGAATTGACACTACGTTCAACAATTTGAAGATTTGACGCTCTTCTGGTGCACTGATCAGATTGCGGCTTGTTTAGTTTATATATTTGAAGGAGTGCAACAAGATGAAAGCGTCATGGTTAAGGTGACTTTGACATTCTTTCCAGCAATTGCCATTCTAGAACGTGAATGACAGTCAGAGGAGGAGAAGGCTTTAGGAGTGCAGGAGGAAGAGAATAGTGTGGAGAAGAAAGGAACTAGCAGCTGACCTGGATCTGTGAAATACATCGGGGGGTGTTATGTTTTGGGCATGTATGGCTGCCACTGGAACTAGCTGTCTTTACAACATTGATGGTGTAACTTTCGAGGGCAACAGTAGGAGGAATTCCAGAGAGTAGGGAGACATCTTGCCTACTCTGATTCAACGATGTACCTCTAAACCCTGAGGCACGCCTGCTCCATCAGGGTTCAGCCCCTGCCCGGTCAGAAAGCCCTGCCAGCGCAGCTTCAGGAATTGGGAGAGCGCAGCCCAGAGAATCCACCAGAAGCACCAAGAACATTTTGGAAGCAGCTGGAAGGGCCTGGCCCAACACTCCCGGCTGCGGCTGTAAAGAGAGGGACAGGAACTCCCGGGAGGGAAGCCCTGGAGTGAACAGTGGCCTGTCTGTGTTCTTCAACTGTGTTTCCAGTTTCACATTTTCAGGAAATGTATTAATAAAACTCCCCCATACCCACTGCCTGGCCCTGTGTCCTTGCTCTGCCCTGCCACAACCCCTAGGACAGCACTTCATCATGCTGCAGGGCAAGGATACCCAGGGGCTTTTAACATCGATGGCTTGCAGACTTGAGCCTAAGGATTTGCAGAGTACTAAACATGGTTACATCATTTTACCTGTTGTTTATGTGTTGAAAATATTTTGGAGTTTTCTATATGTAGGCATAAGACTTCAACACTTCTCTATTTTAATTCCCTCTTAAGCTTTTATAAGTTATTTGTTGGGAGGGGCTATGACTATTAGAGGAAGATAATCATTCTCAAATGGCGATCTAAAACATGGTCATCATGGGTGTTTGAATTTTACAAGCTTTTTAGAATGTCCTGTTATAGCAGCCATTCAAAACCTACAGTAAATAAAGTCCTATATAAATTGTAATACAGTAGCAACTTTTGTGAAATACATATCACACTTAGTCTTATATTTATATATTTGTAAAAAATAATATAAAACAAAGCAGAAGTTTGCACGGCCATTTGTTGTATGTAGACTATTGTTTAGAACAATCTTTTTTTGGATATGTCTCACCCATTCCTCTTAACGTCCTCAGACCCAGACCATTGGATTCAAACAGGCTATTTATAGTCTACTCTGGAGACCATATCTGACATATCAAAGGCTGGACTCCCACACATAGGGATTGAATGACATACACGTTAGGGCTTCTTTACACTTGACATGCAACACAGGCTGGATTCTACTAAAAACACACCCTTCACATGTAGATAATAGATTGTTCTCGGTGGAATCCTCAGTCTGTTGCTGTCTGCCTCTCTGATGTTTGTTTAAATTTGGAATAACCATCTCCATGGTAGCAGCCATGCACCAGGATGACACAGACCGCTTTTCTTATATTATTTAAATCACGTGTTAGCATATTGTTTATGGACAAGTGCAAATAATAGGTACAAATAAATGAAATCCAGCTGGTTTGCTGTCGGTTTTGTTCAGTTTGAACTTTTGGGTTATTGAAATAAATGAATCTTCAGTATTGTGATTACAAAAATATAAAATGGTCCAACTGGTATGTTTCAAGTGTAGCCTATTGTGTGAATGTCTATAGCCACTCAAATTAATCTAACAACCAGGCAATTTGCAAATTGAACAAATGGTTAGCAGGCTTGGATTGCAACGCTACAGTTGTGTTGGGACCATTTCCTTGTGGAAGGATATAGTGGATGGATAGTGTCAGAAAATATTAAACTAAATGAAAATAATATAGAATATTAGAAACCGATTTATTTGATATTCCATGTTCAACATAAACTGTAAAACAAGACACTTTATTATAATGAAACTCAGACCCTTGGAAAATAAGTGGACTGTATTAACATAAATAATAACAAATGAATCCAAATATGTTTATTTCTTGCCAGGCCTATTTCATTAATAAACTTAGTTACACTGAACTGATGTATTAGGAGATCATAGATAACTCTTCAATAGCATACAGTTGACATTTATGAGATCCTATCATCATATATCAGGTATAATATGCATGTAATTGAGGACAGTGGCTTCTGGCTACAGTCTTTTCATCATTGGTTATACTTTATACAGAGTGAAAAAAATCTAAAACATAAAAAGAAGCTGAGGTAATGCGAACATTCAATGACCTGATAAACATAGATTTACATAAATCGACCTCCTCTGCAGAACTTACAGATCCACAGGTGTACAGGTGTGGTCCTGCTGTAGATACACAGCTATTTTTTTTTCTGCTGTATCCAAAGCATCAAGAATAACTGCAAAAAAAAATCACTAATATCTTTCTGGGAGTAAAGCTCGTCAATCGGCTGTTTCTAAAGAGTCCAAATATAAATTTTACAGCTGAGCACGAGATATCCAGTAACACATTTTTATTGAAATTATGTCGTTCTATGTAATAACTTCTGGTACTTTTTACTGCCTTGACTATCTGCCAGTGTCATATACCATTTCATTAAAGAAAAGTCCAACGCAGCTAGTTGTCCCTCACAATGATATCTGGTCAACTACCAGATATCATTGTTCCGATGTTTTTCCACCTTAAATACAGCAGTCTATCATGTCTTGATATCTCTCCTGACAATATCTACATGTTACACTGTATATTTAGACAGGGCTATTGCAGACATACAGGTCTGACTGGATATTATGCTACTCACTGTGAACTATACCCTGATGCTGCCAGTCTTCCACAAAATAAATGTTCTCCTTATCTTAGCAAAGCAACAAACAGCATCAATGTGTAACTCCAAATGTACCTATCCTCTGGCTGGCTGTGTGTAACAAGTTCACCACTCACCCTCCCACCCACACCAACCCCACCTACCCACCCACCCTCCCACCCCAACCCCACCCAACAGCATCCCCTGCAATGCTAGTTGAGGAATGCCAGCCTCTCTTTTTTCTTTTTAGGTTTTTTAGGCCGGGTATCTGTGTAAGCACTTTGTGACAACTGCCGATGTTAAAAGGGCTTTATAAACAATTGTGATTAATTGAGTGATGCATCTTCGGGATGCTGGGTATTTTGTCTGTTATTTTCTGGCAAGGGTTTGCTGCGGTCATTTTGTTTGTTTTGAGATCTTTTTGCTGCCAGTCTTATCCCTACAGTAGTTGCTATGGCAATTTGGGGTGATCGTCTTGCTCTATGCTGAATCCATAACTTCCTCTCCACCATGTTTGACGGACAAGGTGGTACGCTGGGGATTTTGGGGAGCTTAATTTTTTCTCCACACTTTCCTCTTGCCTACACTCTGGTCCATTTTCATATTTGGCTTATATGTCCACAATGCAATTTTTTTAACACAGCAGGCTCATTTAGGTACCTTTGAGCAAACTGTAACTTGGCTAACTACTGGTTTGCACCATGCGTAGCATCTAGAACACCACTAGTGTAAGTATTCTGCTGTTCTGCACCTCCACACCTACCTCTTGGAGAGTGTTCCAGATCGGTCTTCAGTTATAGTGAGCATTCTTCGGTTATCCACTGAAGAAGTCTTCCTTGGCCAAACAGCAGGCAAATGCACGAGCTCAAGCAAAAAAAAGGGGCGCCCGTGCGCAGACCTTTTAAAGCGGATTTGCTGAATCTGGAAAAATACTCCTCCAGATTCATGCCGCAAGAGGAACAGACAATGGGCCACATGTGTCCGATGGTTTGACCAAACCACGTCACACAGACGGGACGAGTGACGCATGTCGATGGAATGGTGGCCAGTGAAATCACCAAAAAGGGCACTTGTTGAATGTGAAAGGAAATGGCACAGGCTCTCCAACACCCCCAGGGGTCTATCAGTTCATGTGTCTGCCTACCAGGCCATTTGGGTTTGCTGACCTCACTAGCGCTTTGTCCTTTTAATGATGTTTCACACAGTGGTTTGTGTTCATTCTAAGGTTAGTTGGATAGGTTCATGTTTCTCATTGATTTTCTTCCAATTTTTCAGCCTGGTACGCCTGATACGGCTTCCTTGACATGCATTGACATTTTGCTTGACCTTGACCCAAGATGAACTAAAATCCAGTATAATTAATGGATCGTTGCTCTTTAACCAGTTTTCACAAACTTTAAGCCCTAAAAACTCTACATAACCCGTGATGAACTCCATGTGGTAGGGAAATTCCTGTATGTCATGATGACAAAACTGTTGAATAAAATGGTTCTGTTCTGATTAATTAAGCTAATGCACAGAGTACTGAGGGCTTCGGTGCCAAAACACTTCCCCTGCATGTAAGCATTCATCTGTAAACATCGGCAAACTGCATAAACTATCAAACCTTGCAGTCTGCGCTATACCTTCTCTATCAGCAACCCAGGAAATCTGTCCAGTTCAACCCACCCCCATAACACACACACACACACACACACACACACACACACACACAAGCACGTACCTAGACACACACACACCCTGGGTGGTAGCAGCTGTGGACTAAGGCTGCTTTGTGATGACAGGTTACACAAGTGTCAGTGGAACAGATGCGATTGTACTCTCTCTTGTGTTGTAAAGGAATGCCAGCCAGCGCTCCCAATTGATTGGAGGTATATTTTCAGACAAAGGATACATGCTGGCACATTAGAAGTACAAGGCTCCATGCTGTACTGTAGATGTTGATGGTGAAAGCACGATTTGTTTTCCAATAGTTGACAGACTTGGCTTTTATTTTACAATCAATTATTACATTTCTGACAACATGATCAAATAAAATCCAGTATGTTTGAGAGCCTGATTCTGAGCCGTGTCATTAAGCCGTTGCTGTATGTCACAGCAAAATGCACAGATCCAGCACAGCCTCTTGTGCATTTTTGCTTAACTCAGAAAGGTAATGTGTGAATAGAGATGTAGAAAATGATACTGGACACTAAAACTGACTGGTACTAGCCTGGTATTTACAGGCCACCTAGCCTGGCTGTTAGAGTAACACAGGCCACCTAGCCTGGCTGTTAGAGTAACACAGGCCACCTAGCCTGGATATTAATTAGAGTATCATTGGACACCTTGCCTGACTGTTTGAGTAATATTGGACACCTAGCCTGGCTGATCCAATCTGACTGTCAGAGTAACACTGGAAACTGTATGATTATTTGAGTAACACTAGAAAGCTAGTCTTTAGTTTGTCTATAGATCAAACACCTAGCTTGACTATCAGAGTAACACTGGACACTTAGCTCAAGTGATGTCCAAGTGGAGAGTTTTCCCATACACATTTGAGGGACACACGAAGAGATCCATAGACCGATGGGGGAAGAGATCCATAGACCGATGGGGGAAGAGATCCATAGACCGATGGGGGAAGAGATCCATAGTAAACACCCAGATTTCATTGTGGGGGACAAACAATTACTTCTAGTGACACTGAAGTGGCAACACAGCCATCAGAGTGTGGGAGTAGTTTGCTTTACAGAAAGGATGTTGGAAGGTTGAAAGGAATCTGATACTTGAATGTTTGGCTCAATGCATTTGTCAACAATATCAATAGTCTGCATGAATAAGCAAGAGGCTATATCTGTTTTAAGTCCTAATAAGTACCTGCCGTGAAGCCAAAGATATTGTGTATCACATTTGTATTGCAACTTTATCACATGTGGGACCACTGAAGAATACTTAAGACACTGTTTCCCCATTTAGAAATATCTTAAAGTATGACTCCATAATGGATCTTGTCTTAAATTAGCATCAGTTGATCTCCTGTTCAAATACTCAAGAGAGGGGATTCAATTTATATCCATTGAAAACGACTACTTATAGACATTTGATTTCATCTTCAGTTCAAGGAACTGCTTGCACAAAAAATAGAAAAACCGTTACAATCTCATCTTTCACAGAAGGTCAAATATTCTATTTAAAAAACTTGACTGAAGCTGTTACAGCACTTGACTTGTGGCACCATCAATCTTGGCACTGTTAATTATTTGGTGAGAGACAAAACAGCCTAAGTGACAGGCATTTTAATATCCATCCTAACCCAGGCCCTTGTGATGTTAAGCACATTTTAAAAACATTTTTATATTACTATTGAATACTATCACACATTAGTACATTTAAAACAAAGTCTCACGAGTTACATTATGTACCAATTTGAAATGTTTTGACAATATAAGACATTTAAGCCTATATAGAGTTTAACATTTCAATTGGTAGCATGCACCCCATAGCAGATATGTTTGTGTATTGTCCCCCAATCTATGCACTCAATGAAAACAAATGTAGAAGTCTTCTAGCGTACAATGACATCCGCTTAGCACATTCTAAATCATTACTATAATGGTGCAAATGAATTAATGTATATGTGTGCCATTAGGACAAATACTTCACTCAATAAATCAATCTAAAGGTTGATTATTTTAATTTTTCCACATTAATTCATTGTTTTGTTTAACCAAACATTATTTGTGAATATTCCAAGGTAGTCTGAACAGGTTGTAAACAATGCTGTTAGCACAATTCTTTTTTTTTTTATAAACAGTGACACAAGTAGGGATGCTGAAGTAAGAAGGGGCACAAGCCAGCATGACCAAATAAAGAAAAAGTACATGTCCCTGAAGGGAGGGCTTCTGCTGAGTGAACACAAATCTCTCTATAAAAGAAGCCATCTTAGGGTCCGACTTAGACTGAGGGCCTCCTAGTAAAGGTGAGTACCACAGCTCTGACAATCACTTACCACTGGCCAAGGCATATTGGTTTCTTTACAGGTAAATTTTTTGTCAGTTAAAAACACACTACTGCAATCAAATGTTATTATTTAATATTCATTAAAGTTGTGCATCTGACCTGTGTTTATCTTACTTACATTTCTTATTTTTCAAGTACCAACCGGATCATAGCAGCATCCCACGAACCTGGGCATAAAAAAAGTAAATTGGTTTTATCTGTCTGGCATGTACAATATTGTTTAGTATAGGGGAAAAGATTTAAAGAAATTTGAAGATACTTTACTGGATCATGCTGATACAATTACAAATTTTTTTTGACCCTGAGTTAATTTAGGGAAATATTTTGTCCTCCAAAAACGAAAGGAACCTTGGATAGCGTCACTGTTTATCTCAGCTGAAAAGCATGATGGGGATTTTGAATCAGATGATCAGGGTTCAATATAAATCATAGAGATTTTCTTATTTATTTCTTGTTAATAATAACATATGACTTCATAACCAGGGTAGAAAAAATAATATTCAGATTCTCATAGATCAAATGTACAGTACCAGTACACAAACTTTTGACTGGTGATGTATGTAAAAGACAATGATAAGAATGGGTATTTGTCATTTTAAAGGAAATACATCTCTCTTTCCTTGACAAAGGGCAGTCATGAGTACTGACGCAGAGATGGAGGCATTTGGCCCGGCGGCCGTCTTCCTCCGAAAGCCAGAAAGGGAGAGGCTTGAAGCACAAACAGCTCCCTTTGATGCCAAAACAGCTTACTTTGTGGCTGAGCCCAAAGAGATGTACCTCAAAGGGGTTCTCCAGAGTAAAGAGGGTGGCAAAGCCACTGTCAAAACTCTTTGTGGGAAAGTAAGCATTTCTCTATGACAAGGAAGATAGTGTAAGATGTAAAATGCTAAAATGTGATAAAGAAAGAAAATACAGTGAATAAATATTGCAGTGATGGCTTCACTGTTTTCCAGGCTAAAACTGTTATGCGACTTAAAACCCTTGTCTTAATTGTCAGAGAAATTACCCATTAACGAAATGTTATTCCTGTCACAGGTCCTCACTGTGAAAGAGGATGATATCCACCCCATGAACCCTCCAAAGTATGATAAGATTGAGGACATGGCCATGATGACCCACCTCAGCGAAGCCACTGTGCTGTATAACCTCAAAGAGCGCTACGCAGCATGGATGATCTATGTGAGTTTAATGTAACCAATAATCCATGAATGAATGTAAATAAATGAATGAACGTAGAGCATTTTAACATGATACTCCTCCGTTACAGACCTACTCTGGGCTGTTCTGTGTCACAGTGAACCCATACAAATGGCTTCCAGTGTACGACACCGTGGTTGTCAATGCTTACAGAGGCAAAAAGAGAATTGAGGCCCCACCCCACATCTTCTCCATCTCTGATAATGCCTATCAGTTCATGCTCACTGGTACATACTACCTATGTTACCACAATTACTTTACAGAATTGTATAATGTTTTTAACTGATTTGTCCTTATGTTATCACTTCCAGACCGTGAGAACCAGTCAATTCTGATCACGTAAGTCAATGTCAATGAATATATTGGGATTCAGTCATGGTTAAAAATACAAAGATACAGATATAGATGTATGTTTGGTGGTATTACAGTTTAGCAGATTAATTACTACAACTGAAATGATTGAATTACGTCAGTAAAACTAATCTGTCTGCCCCCAGCGGAGAATCCGGAGCAGGAAAGACTGTCAACACCAAGCGTGTCATCCAGTACTTTGCAACAATTGCAGTGTCTGGTGGCAAGAAAGAACCAGCAGCAATCCCAGCGGATTCCGCCAAAATAAAGGTTGGAAAAATGACTGGAGTCTTCCGGATCTAGTGTTAGGTGAAGACAGTATGAATGTGTGCATCATCCACAGACTAACACTTGTGATAACATCCACAGGGGTCGCTGGAGGATCAAATCATTGCAGCCAACCCCTTACTGGAGGCTTATGGTAACGCCAAGACTGTGAGAAATGACAACTCCTCCCGCTTTGTAAGTGAAATATATATTTTATGTACAAGTGTGAATACATATACATGTACTGAAGGGAAAAATACTGATTATTATTTAATTATAGGGTAAGTTCATCCGAATCCATTTTGGAACAACTGGAAAGTTGGCCTCTGCAGACATTGAAACATGTAAGTGCCCCCTGAATAGTCGACACAGTATTTTCACCCACATTTTGATGGTGACACGTGTAACAGACTCCTGCTCATAGAAAAGCCTGCTCTACAGATCTGCTGGAGAAGTCCAGAGTGACATTTCAACTGTCGGCTGAGAGAAGCTACCACATTTTCTATCAGCTAATGACTGGACACAAGCCAGAACTGCTGGGTAAAAGACAAATACAAACACAATAAATACAATGCATAGGGTAAACAGTATATACATTATATATACAGTAATAGTATATATACAATAAGTATTTCTTATTGTATTCCAGAGGCCCTTCTGATCACCACCAACCCATACGACTACCCCATGATCAGTCAGGGTGAAATCGCTGTCAAGAGTATCGATGATACAGAGGAGTTCATTGCCACCGATGTAAGTATCAAAAAGAGATAAATTGAATGTATTTTAAAGACGGGAAAAAATCAGTCTTGCTACGACGTCTCACGGCAGAAGCCCTGCAGGTTTTGGCTTGGTTGGGTGGAATTTTTCTTTATTTGTAAAGCCTTCCTCTGACACTGCCTGATATAAAGGTCCAGCATGGTAGTAAAGCATGAATAAAGCATGATAATCTGTTCTAGCAAGTTCAACATAAATTTCATTTAATATTTTAAGAGAACATTAACAATATCTGCCACTTTTTTTACTTACCTAAAAAAATAACCCCCCAAAAATTCATTAGAAGAAAACACTAATCAAACAATGCTTCCATTCCCGGCAGACGGCTATTGACATTTTGGGCTTCACTTCTGAGGAGAAGGTTAGCATCTACAAGCTCACAGGTGCTGTGATGCATCACGGGGCGATGAAGTTCAAGCAGAAGCAGCGCGAGGAGCAGGCAGAGCCTGATGGCACTGAGGGTAACTATCAGATTTAAATTGTTCTCACTGGAGTTCCCAAATGGTGCAGCTGTCTAAGACACTGCTTCACAGTGCCGCTGCGCCATTATGACAGAGGTTCTTATCCTGATCCCTTTTCTCTTCCAACCAGAGGCAGATAAAATCTCCTACCTCATGGGCCTGAACTCTGCTGACTTGCTCAAAGCTCTGTGCTACCCCAGAGTGAAGGTCGGGAATGAAATGGTGACCAAGGGACAGACCGTGCCACAGGTATATTCTTTTAAAATATTTTCAATTTCAGTATGCCATTACACACAGAGTTATTAATGCATCTCATTTTCTATAGGTGACCAATTCAACTATGGCCATCTGTAAATCAGTCTACGAGAAAATGTTCTTGTGGATGGTTGTGCGTATTAATGAAATGTTGGATACAAAGCAGGCCAGACAATTCTTCATTGGTGTTTTGGACATTGCTGGATTTGAGATCTTTGATGTGAGTATTTGTATATTTTAAATTCAGCATGTTCTACTTCAGTTCACCCGACTGTTTTGTAAAATAAATATAACCAAGAGTAGACAGAAAGACTATAAAATCTAATGATGAAAGTATGAACCTTGCAAATGTTGGCTAACTTAACTTTTTATGTTTCTTTATTGGAAAATTAGTACAACAGCTTAGAGCAGCTGTGTATCAACTTCACCAATGAGAAACTGCAACAGTTCTTCAACCACCACATGTTTGTACTGGAGCAAGAAGAGTACAAGAAAGAAGGAATTGAATGGGAGTTTATTGACTTTGGGATGGACTTGGCTGCCTGCATTGAGCTTATTGAGAAGGTAAGATCTTAAAAAAGCAGACAGTACAGTAATGGGCATGTCTGCTTATTAACTGAATACTTCATACAATCTTGTCACCAACAGCCAATGGGCATCTTCTCCATCCTTGAAGAGGAGTGCATGTTCCCCAAGGCTTCAGACACTACCTTCAAAAGCAAACTGTATGACCAGCATCTTGGAAAAACCAAAGCCTTTGAAAAGCCAAAACCCGGAAAAGGCAAGGCTGAGGCCCACTTTGCTCTGGTACATTATGCCGGGACTGTGGACTACAATGTCACAGGCTGGCTGGACAAGAACAAGGACCCCCTGAATGACTCTGTTGTGCAGCTTTACCAGAAGTCCTCAGTCAAACTGTTGGCTCTGCTGTATGTAGGAGCTGCAGCTTCACAAGCAGACGGTACATATATTTACTGGAATACCACAGAAGACCATCTTTACCCTTTGCTACATAGCTGATGTACATCAGTTAGGTAGAAGTGATAATTTGTGTTAAATAATAATACAGTAAACAGGACTAATTTTAAAATTGTATCACTTGTTCTTTAAAATTCTTTAAAGAGTTTAAAATGCACACGTGTGTGTCAGTGTTAGTGTTCAGGGTGACATTATCTAAAATTATAATATAAAGAGGAGAAATGTACTATCCTAATACATTTGTGAACAGATGCTGCAAAAGGAGGTGCTGGCAAAAAGAAGAAGGGTGGTTCCTTCCAGACTGTATCGGCTCTGTTCAGGGTATCTGCACTTTAAATTAGAATGTGTTATTATATAATTGGGTGTATTTTCTATAGATTGTAAACTGTGGGGTGGCGTCTTATAGTTAGCTATTTTTGGGGTGGTTATAATAACTTGTATATTATACCCATACATTTGGAAGAATATTAAAATTATATTTTATCCATGGGTATTTTATCTTACTAAAAATGGCTTGAAATATAATCGTTAAACACAAATTTGTTTATTAAACATCTCATTCCCAACTCATTCCAAAATCCCACAGGAGAATTTGGGCAAGCTGATGACCAACTTAAGGAGTACTCATCCACACTTTGTCCGCTGTCTGATTCCCAATGAATCAAAGACACCAGGTCTGGGCTCATTTTAAATAACTGTTTATGAAAGTATAGTGTATTGGTTATATAGTGTACTGGTTACCTCGAGAAACATAATAGAAAATGTCACTTTCCTGTACAATAGGTCTAATGGAGAACTTCCTGGTCATCCACCAGTTGAGGTGTAATGGTGTATTGGAAGGTATCAGAATCTGCAGGAAGGGCTTCCCTAGCAGAATCCTCTACGGTGACTTCAAGCAAAGGTAATTAACGTCAGTAAGTGTTCATTTTATAGCCATAATCACATCAAATATTAATATATTTCATTCTTTTTTTTTATTTCTCACTTAAATGATCATGCTAGATACAAAGTATTGAATGCAAGTGTCATCCCGGAGGGACAATTTATTGACAACAAAAAGGCTTCAGAAAAGCTCCTGGCTTCAATAGATGTGGACAAGAGTCAGTACAAGTTTGGGCACACCAAGGTAGATCAATGGACCTTTCCCACAAAAAGAACAAGAACGTAGCTAACTAACAAAAAATTTATTTTCTTTATTTTGTATAAATGCGATCAAGATCTAAATTGTTATATTGCAGGTGTTCTTCAAAGCTGGTCTCTTGGGTACTTTGGAGGAGATGCGAGATGACAAACTGGCTATCCTGGTTACCATGACTCAGGCTCTGTGTAGGGGTTTCCTCATGAGGAAAGAGTTTGTCAAAATGATGGAGAGACGGTATGTGCACTATCTTATTGAGTACATTGTGCTAATGAAGCAAAAGTATCCCTCCAAAACTATTTTATTTTTTATTTTTGTGACTATAACAGAGAAGCAATTTATTCCGTCCAATACAACATCCGCTCATTTATGAATGTGAAACACTGGCCATGGATGAAGCTGTACTTCAAGATCAAGCCTCTTCTGAAGAGTGCTGAAACTGAGAAGGAGATGGCACAAATGAAGGAAAACTTTGAGAAAATGAAGGAGGATTTGGCAAAAGCCATGGTCAAGATAAAAGGGCTTGAGGAGAAAATGGTTTCTTTGCTGCAAGAAAAGAATGACTTGCAGCTACAAATATCTTCTGTGAGTTAGGACAATGGCTGCAACATACAATTATTCTTTCTTTAATTTTATTAAATACCAGTTACAAATGTTGTTTTATTTGTCATGTATCTGTTGTAGGAAATGGAAACTCTCTCTGATGCTGAAGAACGATGTGAGTCTCTCATCAAAAGTAAGATCCAGATGGAAGCCAAACTCAAAGAGATATCTGAGAGGCTGGAGGATGAGGAGGAGATCAATGCAGAGCTAACTGCCAAGAAGAGGAAACTGGAGGATGAGTGCTCTGAGCTGAAAAAAGATATTGATGACTTGGAGCTTACATTGGCTAAAGTGGAGAAGGAGAAACATGCCACTGAAAATAAGGTTTAACATTTATAATTTACTGGAGTGTCTATAGATTTTAAATGTAAAATGCAAAGAATTATTATTTAATGCTGAATAATTACATTTAGGTAAAAAACCTGACAGAGGAGATGACTTCTCAAGATGAAACCATTGTCAAGTTGACCAAGGAGAAGAAAGCCCTCCAAGAGGCCCATCAGCAGGTTCTTGATGATCTCCAGGCAGAAGAAGACAAAGTCAACTCTCTGTCCAAAGCCAAATCCAAGCTTGAACAACAAGTGGATGATGTAAGATTTGTATCAACCTGAAGCATAACATAAAACAGCTTAATGTTGTTATTCAATTAACTTTTGTTAACAATTTACCTAATATTATGAAACTGTTTTGGTGTGGACTAGTTGGAGGGTTCCCTGGAGCAAGAAAAGAAAATTCGAATGGACCTTGAGAGAGCCAAGAGGAAGCTTGAAGGAGATCTGAAGCTGGCCCTGGAATCCTTGATGGACCTGGAGAATGACAAGCAGCAGTCTGATGAAAAAATCAAGAAGTATGTATAAAATAAATTAAAAAACGGCCGAAAATTCTCTCAGAATAGATTTCCTAACATATATTTAATGTAAATGTTTTTTTCTAAAAAAGGAAAGACTTTGAGATAAGCCAACTTCTCAGCAAAATTGAAGATGAGCAGGCATTGGGTTCTCAGCTTCAGAAGAAGATAAAAGAACTCCAGGTAATTTGTCAGTTCAATATACCACACTAAATAAGATATCTGTATTATGTAGCACTATCTCCTAATTGTAAGCAAATAAACATTTACATTTTACATCCATTTTACAATTCAGGCTAGAATTGAAGAGCTAGAGGAAGAGATCGAGGCTGAACGTGCTGCTCGGGCCAAGGTTGAGAAGCAGAGGTCGGATCTCTCCAGGGAACTTGAGGAGATCAGTGAGAGACTTGAAGAAGCTGGAGGAGCTACATCAGTTCAGATTGAGATGAGCAAAAAGCGTGAGGCTGAGTTCCAGAAGCTGCGTCGTGATCTTGAAGAGTCCACCCTGCAGCATGAGGCCACGGCTGCTGCTCTCCGTAAGAAGCAGGCCGACACTGTAGCTGAACTGGGAGAACAGATTGACAACCTACAGCGTGTCAAGCAGAAGCTTGAGAAGGAAAAGAGTGAATTCAAAATGGAAATTGATGACCTCTCCGGCAACATGGAAGCTATTGCCAAGTCAAAGGTGGGAGTTGTGGTTGCACAAATTTAGTACATAACATATAACAAAGCAATTGAAAAATGGTTGAATAATATTTGCAATATTGTTGATAGGGTAATCTGGAGAAAATGTGCCGAACCCTTGAAGATCAACTGAGTGAATTGAAAACAAAGAATGATGAGCATGTCCGCCAACTTAATGACATTAATGTTCAGAGAGCCAGGCTTCTGACTGAAAATGGTAAGTTAAAAACAGACGTTTAGTCAGTTATATTTGTTTTCCATTATAGCAAAGACCTGACTTGCAACTTTGTCTCAATTAGGTGAACTTGGGCATCAGATGGAGGAGAAAGAATCTATGGTTTCCCAGCTGACCAGGGCCAAGCTGGCTTACACACAACAGATTGAAGAACTCAAAAGGCAGATTGAAGAGGAAGTGAAGGTCTGCTGCCATCTTCTAGGTCCACTTCTTTTTGTGTTTCACATATGTGCTAATATTTTGACAGATTTTTTTTTCACACTCCTAACCATTAGGCCAAGAATGCCTTGGCCCACTCTGTCCAATCAGCCCGCCATGATTGCGACCTGCTTCGGGAGCAGTTTGAAGAGGAGCAGGAGGCCAAGGCTGAGTTGCAGCGTGCATTGTCTAAAGCCAATGGTGAGGTGGCTCAGTGGAGAACCAAATATGAGACTGATGCCATTCAGCGCACTGAGGAGCTAGAGGAGGCCAAGTAATTCAAAACACATTATATCACTATATCTTCATACTCTCAAAATTGCTTTCAATGTTTAATATTCTTCATTATTATTTCTTTATTTTTACAGGAAAAAGCTGACTCAGCGTCTTCAAGATGCACAGGAGGCTGTTGAAGCAACAAACTCCAAGTGCGCCTCTTTGGAGAAAACCAAGCAGAGACTGTTGGGTGAAGTAGAAGATCTCATGATTGATGTTGAAAGAGCTAATGCTTTAGCCACCCAGCTTGACAAGAAACAGAGGAACTTTGACAAGGTAAATTTTTGACAGATATTAGTAAAATACAGGGAAGCCTACACATTCCTTCTTGTGTATTCATTTCCTTGTCTGTACACCAAGGTTCTGGCAGAGTGGAAGCAGAAGTATGAGGAGAGCCAGGCTGAGCTAGAGGGGTCTCTGAAAGAGGCTCGCTGTCTCAGCACTGAGCTGTTCAAGATGAAGAATTCCTATGAGGAATGTTTGGACCACCTGGAGACACTGAAAAGAGAGAACAAGAACCTGCAACGTATGAATAGATTAAAATGAATCACTTTTTTCATTTTTCAGTGCAATGTCTATGTTCATGTATGCATGGATATACATTTCATGGATGTTCATTTGTCTCTGTCCATTTCACTAGAGGAGATCTCAGACCTGACCGAAATGGTCAGTGAGTCTGGCAAGAGCATCCATGAACTGGATAAGGCAAAGAAGACAGTGGAGAATGAGAAGGCTGAAATCCAGGCTGCACTAGAGGAAGCAGAGGTATACACCACAATCATACTTTTTTCATGTGAAGGAAGTGGCCATGGTGATATACGTTATACCTAGACCACTATACTATTTCATGGTTTGGTCATTGTTCAATTTTATTCTTTAGGGCACACTGGAACATGAGGAATCCAAGTTTCTTCGTATACAGCTGGAGCTCAACCAGATTAAAGGGGAAGTAGACAGGAAACTTAAAGAGAAGGATGAGGAGATAGAGCAGATCAAGCGAAACAGCCAGAGGGTGATTGACTCCATGCAGAGCACTCTGGACTCTGAGATCAGGAGCAGGAATGATGCAATGAGAGTTAAGAAGAAGATGGAGGGAGACCTCAATGAGATGGAGATTCAGCTGAGCCATGCCAATCGCCAGGCTATTGAAGCCCAGAAACAACTTAGGAATGTCCAGGGGGCGCTCAAGGTACTCTATGCTCTATTTCTGTAGACCCCAAATACATTTTTATTTTCATTTAGATGTTGTTCAAATACTTTTTCCTCAAAACCTCAGGATGCCCAACTGCAACTTGATGACGCTCTTCGCTTTGGAGATGACATGAAGGAACAAATGGCCATGGTGGAGCGCAGAAACAACCTGATGATGGCTGAGATTGAAGAATTGAGGGTTGCCCTGGAGCAGACAGAGAGAGGCCGCAAAGTGGCCGAGCAGGAGCTGGTTGATGCCAGTGAGCGTGCGGGACTGCTGCACTCACAGGTACACATATCGACTTCCTCAGTTACAAATTAGGTGCTGTGAAATCAGGTTTTACCGTGTGATTAATGCCCTCAATTCATTTAGAATACCAGTCTCATCAACACCAAGAAGAAGCTAGAGGTTGACCTTAGTCAAGTCCAAGGTGAAATAGAGGACGCTGTCCAGGAGGCACGGAATGCAGAGGAGAAGGCCAAGAAGGCCATCACCGATGTGAGTTTAAAATTCTGTTTTATGTCTCTACTGTCCTGTGTTTAGATCATTTATTATTTATAATGACACCGAAAATAGTTACACCATTACATTGACAAACACTGTCCATCTATCACATTTTTAATTTCTTAACCCTATCCCTAACTACTGCTGAAGTGTTCAACATATAATCAATGACCACATTTTACTCCAGGCTGCCATGATGGCAGAGGAGCTGAAGAAGGAACAGGACACCAGTTCTCACCTGGAGAGGATGAAGAAGAACCTGGAGGTCACAGTCAAGGACCTGCAGCATCGTCTGGATGAGGCTGAGAATCTGGCCATGAAGGGTGGAAAGAAACAACTCCAGAAACTGGAGGCTAGGGTAAACTATATAACTTTAATGAAAACTATCAACATAACTAGCAATGACTCCTGGTGACAGGAAATCCACTGTAATAAAATGGTGATAATGATTTTATTTAATTCAAGGTCCGTGAACTGGAGGGTGAAGTTGACTCTGAACAGAGACGTGCAGCAGAAGTAATTAAATGTGTTCGCAAATATGAGAGGAAAATTAAGGAGCTTACTTACCAGGTACAACGATGATTGATTATTCAAAATATATTTTAAGATATTGTGTACAGTAGTTGTGAGTTTGACTGGTCATTTTAATATGCTGTAAATTTAATAGACTGAAGAGGACAAGAAAAATGTAAACAGGCTCCAGGATCTGGTGGATAAGCTTCAGTTGAAAATGAAGACTTACAAGAGAACATCTGAGGAAGCTGTGAGTATAATACACTCATGTCATATTATGTATAGAAGTGATTAAAATACACTTTTAAAAATTGTGTCAATGATGCTTTAAAAAAGATTTAATAAAATTAGTAACTATGCCTTTGGGATTTAGTTACATGTTTTTTGTTATGTAATAACACTGTTACAGAGGATTGTCATTTACCTGCAAATAAAATAGCAATTAAAATGTAAATTTTTTAACAGCATTTATAATTATTTAAAAAAAAAAACAGTAAAATATTGAATTTTGTAGTCTGCTTGCCTTGTTTGGTTCGTATAATGCTTTCCTTTTTATTTAAAAGGTGTTCAGGAAACAGTTGTGTACGTAAATGATTCATAAGACATTTGAAGGCTTATGTATATTCCCCAAAGTCTCATTGTTGAATTTTCTGTTCTCAATTCTAACAGGAGGAGCAGTCCAACACTCACCTGTCCAGGTACAGGAAGGTGCAGCATGAGCTGGAGGAAGCTCAGGAGCGTGCTGACATCGCTGAGTCCCAGGTCAACAAGCTGAGAGCCAAGAGCCGTGAAATTGGCAGCAAGGTATCAATCAATTTAAGAAAACTGAGCTGATTTAAAAAAAATAATAATATTATTTTTCTTTTTTCTCATTCAAACCATCCATCTCACTAAATATTTTATACATAGTTCAATGTAGTCAATTTTCAGAAGATATACTGTAGATAATGCATGCAATGATGCTAATGTTTCATTTGAAGTTATGAAAACACATTCTTTTCAAGGTGAGTACAGCTGAAGAGTGAGAGATGCAGTCCAGATGAGAAACAGTATCAAGAGGTCATACAATATGATTGTTTGTGAAATGTTCTCATAATGCAAAAATAAATCAGCAAAGCATATCCATAAATTGTCTTTCTTTTTAATGTGCCATTTAAATTCACTGTGTGATACAAACACCTTATCTTTCTCTGATATCACAAATTGTATCAACATCAAAAGCCAGATGATCTCATGTTTCTGCTGCTGATAATTTCCGGTTTAAGAAATCATAGGGCCTGGGCCTTGTTGTATTTTTTATAGATTTACTCTTCAAATTTCTCAATTGTTTAAGTGAATTAATTTAACAGTGAATTTTAATTTTAAATTAAGTGCAGAAACATTATCCAGAATTTGATTGTATTGCAATATGAGATGGTTTGGATTGTTTTTGATCATTAAAGTGTAACGAGGACGCGCAAAGACGACGCACGCTCTCTCTCCCGGCGCGGTGTTCGGCGCGCGTCGTCACCGGCCTTCTAGTCACGCCGCTCCTCCTCCCACGGCACTGTCATGTCTAGTTATTGCACACACCTGGTGTCCATTCCCTCGTTAGGTAACCTATATTAGTTCCTGTGTTCCTGGGCGTCTTTGTGAGGTATTGTTCTATGTTTGGTGTTGTGTACCTGTGCATTCCGTATTATTGCGCTCGACGCTTCCCCTCTTTTGGGAGATCTTTAATACAACTTACCTTGGATAAAGAATCAACAACTACAATTCCTGCGCTTGGCTCCTTTACTTTCCCTGCACACCACTACAACACCCATTCTGACATAAAGAACATGCCTAAACACATTTTTATATACTGTAGCATTGTCATAATGTGTTGACTCTGCTGAATCTGAAAGCAAAGGTTGAACTTCAAATGTAAATTCTCTATACTGTATTTATTGATTGGAATTTGCAGCAAAAAAAATTTAACATACACCGATCAGCCATAACATTATGACCACTGACAGGTGAAGTGAATAACACTTAGAATCTCATTATCATGGCACCTGTCAGTGGGTGGGATATATTAGGCAGCAAGTGAACATTCTGTCCTCAAAGTTGATGTGTTAGAAGCAGGAAAAATGGGCAAAGGTAAGGATCTGAGTGATTTTGACAAGGGCCAAATTGTGATGGCTAGACAACTGAGTCAGAGCATCTCCAAAACTGCAGATCTTGTGGGATGTTCCCGGTCTGTAGTGGTCAGTACCTATCAAAAGTGGTCCAAGGAAGGAAAAGTGGTGAACCCTGCGACAGGGTCATGGGCGGACAAGGCTCATTGATGCACGTGAGGAGCAAAGGTTGGCCCGTGTGGTCCGATCCAACAGATGAGCTACTGTAGCTCAAACTGCTGAAAAACTTAATGCTGGTACTGATAGAAAGGTGTCAAAACACAGTGCATCACAGTTTGTTGCTTATGGGGCTGCATAGCCGCAGACCAGTCAGGGTGCCCATGCTGACCCCTGTCCACTGCTAAAAGCACCTAAAATGGGCACGTGAGGATCAGAACTGGACCACAGAGTGATGGAAGAAGCCTGGTCTGATGAATCACATTTTCTTTTACATCACGTGGATGGCCGAGTGCGTGTTCGTCGCTTATGTGGAGAATACATGGCACCAGGATGCACTATGGGAAGGAGGCAAGCTGGCAGAGGCAGTGTGATGCTTTGGGCAATGTTCTGCTGGGAAACCTTGGGTCCTGCCATTCATATGGATGTTACTTTGACACGTACCACCTACCTAAGCATTGTTACAGACCATGTGCACCCTTTCATGGCAACGGTGTTCCCTGATTGCATTGGCCTCTTTCAGCAGGATAATGTGCCCTGCCACAAAGCAAAAATGGTTCAGGAATGGTTTGAGGAACACAACAACAAGTTCAAGGTGTTGACTAGTCCTACAAATTCCCCAGATCTCAATCCAATTGAGGATCTGTGGGATGTGCTGGACAAAAAGGTCCGATCCATGGAGGTCCCACCTCACAACTTACAGGACTTAAAGGATCTGCTGCTAACAGGATCTGCCTGATACCACAGCACACATTCAGAGGCCTAGTGGAGTCCATGCCTTGATGAGTCAAGGCTGTTTTGGCGGTTTGGCGGCAATTGATGACCAAAACTATGTAATTCATGTGGCTATTCCACCCAGCAGATGGTGGAATCTACATGCAGGGTCGATGTTCACGCATTTAGAAAAAAGCTGTGAAAACACAGCCTTAATGAAAATTGGATGGGGATAGTATTTTTGGTGGCTGGATAGCCTAGTACATGAGTAGTAGTTAAGTAGTAGTTGAGTGTTGGACCAGTAAACAAAAGGATGTGCGTTTTAATCCCTGAGCTGACAAGATGAATGAACCCTGTCATTCTGTCCCAGTTAACTTGATTGTGTCCAGGTCATTCCCAGAAATAAGAATGTGTTCTCGACACATTTTCTGAAAGAAAATAGCTGGTAACCTAGTTGTATTGTCCTATTTCTTGACCAAAATGATCTGTTTTAGCAATTATTCATGCAAACATTTGATGAAACATTAGTCCTATTGTAACATTCGAGAAAATGCATTGCTCTTTTAATTCGTCATTTAATTCACTGGAAATTAATTGGTCTGGAAATTAAGTTTGGGGTCACTTAGAAATGTCTGTTTTTAGAAAGAAAAATAAACATTTTCGTCCATTGAAATAACATCAAATTGATCAGAAATACACTGTAGACATTGTTAATGTTGTGAATGACTATTGTAGCTGGAAACAGCTGATTTTTAATGGAATATCTACATAGGAATACTGTAGCCCATTATCAGCAACCAGCAGTCCTGTGTTCCAATGGCACGTTGTGTTTGCTAATGCACGTTTATCATTTCAAAAGGCTAATTGATCATTAGAAAATCCATTTGCAATTGTTAGTACAGCTGAAAACCGTTTTGTTAATTAAAGAAGCAGTAAAACTGGCCTTCAGTAGGTTAGATGTGTATCTGGAGCATCAGTGGGTTTAATTACAGGCTCAAAATGTCCAGAAACAAAGAACATTCTTCTGAAACTCGTCAGTCTATTCTTGTTATGAGAAATGAAGGCTATTCCATGTGAGAAATTGCCAAGAAATTGAAGAACTCATACAACGCTGTGTACTACTCCCTCCACAAAACAGCGCATATTGGCTCTAACCAGAATAGAAAGAGGAGTGGGAGGCCCTGGTGCACAACTGAGCAAAATGACAAATACATTACAGTGTCTAGTTTGAGAAACAGACACCTCACAGGTCCTCAAATGGCAGCTTCATTAAACAGTACCCACAAAACACCAGTCTCAACGTCAACAGTGAAGAGGCGACTCTGGGACACTGGTCTTCTAGGCAGAGTTGCAAAGAAAAAGCCAAATCTCAGACTGGCCAATAAAAAGAAAAGATTATGATGGGCAAAAGAACACAGACACTGGACAGAGGAAGATTGGAAAAAAGTGTTATGGACAGACACATCTAAATTTGAAGTGTTCAGGTCACAAAGAAGAACATGAGATGCAGACAAAATGAAAAGATGCTGGAGCAGTGCTAGATGCCATCTGTTAAGCATGGTGGAGGCAATGTGATGGTCGGGGGTGCCTTGGTGCTGGTAAAGTGGGAGATTTGTACAGTGTAAAGGGGATCTTGAAGAAGGAATGCTATCACTTCATTTTGCAACGCCATGCCATACCCTGTGGATGGGGCTTGATTGGAGGCATTTTCCTCCTACAACAGGACAATGACCCAAAGCACAGCTCCAAAATATGCAAGAACTATTTAGGGAAGAAGCAGTCAGCTGGTATTCTGTCTATAATGGAGTGGCCAGCACAGTCACCGGATCTCAACCCTATTGAGCTGTTGTGGGAACAGCTTGACCCTATGGTACGTAATAAGTGCCCTTCAAGCCAATCCAATTTTTAGGAGGTTATTCAGGAAGCATGGGGTGGAATCTCTTCAGATTATGTCAACAAACTGACAACTAAAACCAAAGATCTGCAAGGCTGTAATGGCTGCGAATGGAGGATTCTTTGAAGAAAGCAAAGTTGGAAAGACACAGTAATAATTTCAATTAAAATTCATTATTTCTAACCTTGTCAATAGCTTTATTCCCTATTCATTTTGCCCGATTTCCTATTCAAACTCATTTCATTTATATTTTCATGGAAGACAAGGACATTACTAAGCATCTCCAAACTTTTGAACGGTATTGTAAATCCCTATCATTTACTTACCACAAACCAGTATTGCAAAAGGTACCTATAAAACCTAAGCTGATGATTATCTTTTGCTGATATCATCTTCACACAAAATATAAAAATGAAAGATTACAACATTACAACATTAAAATATTTTGTTGAAAATGTTTGCATGGAAAAATGTCAGCCAAATTCTGAATTACAGTATCAGCGCCAACGAGGAGCAAAAACATCACTTAAGAGCGCAAGGCACTTTTATATCAAAGGTTGATGCAAAATATGGCTTGATACACTTGGTGACAAATAGCTAGGCTGTGACAACATTGCTGAGCAGGCAGCTATATTTGTATTCGATCCTAATAAGAACACAAGAGAGGGTAAGAGATCAAGTATCACATTTTTATTGAGTTTATCACCTATTTCATAACATGTGAACTCCTTAGGAATGTTACTCTTAATGTCCTCTCTATCTTTGCCTGTTCATATCATCTTTCCACAAGGAAAGATTGAAAGCTATTTAACCATATCATTTGATCCCCTCCTTACTCATATAAAGAACAAGCACTTCAGGAAGGTCATGTCTTTTAGTTCAAATAAATACCCCTATTTTAATGATAATGTACAAGTAGGAAACAATTATGATAAGGTTGATTTTGCATTTTGTAGTATTTTAAAGATGAAGAACAGAGGGCCCAGTCTTTGTAGTGGTGGAGTGACTTATAGATGCATATGTGGTATCAGCTGAATGGTAGGAATTACCAGACTTTACGTTACCCTGAACTCCATACAGTCTTTCATTCAGGGCGGCACACTGCCTATGACTACAACACTGATCTACATAATTCTTGTCACATTAACTGGAGTACGGGCTTCCCTCCAAGCTTTCCATTCTAGAACGTTCTAATTAGTTAATTGGGAATATTATCACTACAGGCAGCAAATTCATGGAACTTTAACATTGATTGGGCAGTCTTTAGATATTTTTGCACTTGCCTTTATAAACATTCTGTAGAAATATGAAAATACAACTTAAAACTAAACACTGCATTCTACAAATTTTATGATGGGTCTGAATTTCCAGATGCAAAATTTTAACTTTTGAAAGGTATCCGAAGTTGACATCCATGACACATTTGTTAGCGTCACTCGTATTTTGCGACACTTCCTACCCTAACAAGGCAATCTATTTAAGCTGATCACACCACTCCTGAGCCCTATCTATTCCATCCTCTATGGCCTCCTTCTGAAAAGGTTAAAAGGTAATCAAGGAGAGGAGTTGGGGAGAGTGGATCCCAAAGTTAATGTGTTATTAAGTGATTGATTACTGAAATGAATTCAATTTGGATATTTAAAACATGCCAATGATTTTCACTTTCAACAAAATAAAAGCTGATTCAAAGGATGCATCAGAATCATAACCTCTTCCACAGTAGGATAAACATGAGTATTCTTGTCAGCAGCCAGGCAGATGAGGACACTGCTAATTGATACATACATTAAATCAATTACCGATTGAATGGACGGCGAAAGAGAGAGGAATTTGGAAAAAGAAGATGCCTGTGCTGCATCGCTGCTTTTAGATGCCATTTTCTTGAACCCACCCACCACCCCAGCCTTCACCTGTTTGGTTCTTTGTTTCCTTCCTGTAGAGGGATTGGCACTGCATATCTTCCTCACTGCCTGTGAATATTATCTTAACATGATTTAAGCTCTGACGATGAGCTACCTTTACAGAGCAATGACTAATGCCAAGATCAATGTGTTGATCAGTGTATTGTTATATTTTTGAACAAATGGTGAAACAATGTGTGACTTGTTAAAGAAAATGATGTGCTACGCTGCACTATTTTATACATTTATATATGTATATATATGTATCATTAGTAAATACTGTAAGTGTATTTTGCAGTATGAGTATTGCCTTTTCAAGAAGATAAGTCTGTTTCCAGTGTCATGAGTTATCACCATTCTCATAAGTCCACAGATGGACAACTGTTAGTCCCAACCTTTGTCACATGAATGACATGCAAGGATTCTGGAACAGTATGACGGTGACATTTGAGAGCTTCTCCACAGCTAAACTGGGATCCTCTGTGGTGCCAAGTTGCATTAGGGGAGATTAGTGTCAACACAAGACCAAAATAATGGCTGAACTCCAATAAGGGACAGTTCGCAATTTAATGGGGGGGTAACTCAAGGTCCAACTCGAGGTGTAATTTAAAAAATGAACTCCCCCTTCCAACCATAAATTTTTTTTTCATTTGACCCTCCCATTGTACTGTAAAAAGGCACACCATTCCCTCTCATATTGCTTTTATTAATATAACAACCCTGGGCTTATAAATATGGATTTTGACATTACCGCTGCAGTGTGATTTTGTGGCACAGTATACAAAGGGATTTGAGCTAGAAGGCTGATGGTTCCCTGACCACAATTTACAACTCATTCTCCTGCACGTCTTATTGAACTATTATCATAGCCAACTGGAGACAATTATCAGCTGGGGGGACATCAGATTTTCGAAATATTAATGCTATATTTATTTTATTTATTAGCATTAGATATATTCAGTTCAGACTGAATGATAGCAGTTGCTTAAAAATAAAGGTTTGATTCCACTAATATTTTTGGTACTACAAACATATTTGCATGAATGCCATGGTAAAGTGCCATTTTTTATTATAACCTTAAAATTTATTTGAATGCTTGAGCGATTTGAATGGTGTTACGATTCTCAACTGGACGCCTGAACTGTTAAAGCCACCAACATCAAAACAATGCTAAAAGGGCAGCCTTTTAGCATTGTCCACTGAGCCCACTGAGCCCACTGAGTGGCGCTGTGGTTTAAAGGGGAATTATGGAACATTTCTGCAATGTGATATTGATAAATGTCCACAATATAATTGAATGATTATGTTTCACAACATTTACACCCAGAAATTGTTTGGGGTGCATGCAAAAGTGCATCCTAAACTACAGGATTTCTACTCGTCAAGAGAAGGCTATTCTGGTGCCAAAGGGAAAACGACAACCTCCCTTTCTGCCATTGGTGTCGCCAAGACACCTCAACATCTTCCCTCAAATGAGTAACACCCGAATGGGTCATTCAAAATCCCTCTGCCATTTTCTGGATGCTAAAATTCTACACAGTTCACTTAAAAATGCGGGTAAATACTATGTTTCATTAGATTAGTCTAGAGACACCATTCAAACGTTAAAATAGATTTTTTAATTTCTTTTGAATGATAACTTTTTTTAAATGTACATAAATTCCAAAAAGGCTTGAATGGGAAGTTGGCATTTTGGATTTGCCACTGCACTATGACCATTAAAGCTGCAACCACCAAAGCAACGATATGATGTATTCTGACTCAACCACACTGAAGAAGAATGCATTCAACGTCCAGAAACCACAAGCTTGCAGGCCCCTGACCTACCACAAGGTGTCACCAGTGCACGAAGAGGCTAGGCAGCACTTGTCCAACTCCATCCTACTCACCCTAGACTGTCTTGACCGGCTTTGCTCCACCACAGGCAAAAAGCCCGGGACCGGGATTTAAACTCCTGTCCAAAATGGCGCAGCTGTTCTGCGAGTCACGGATTTTACAGTTACGCCATTCTGGAGTCCCTTGATACTATACCTATCTATTACTGCTATTTACTCTCATTCAGTCAGTTCTGGCATGCCTGCGTCTTCAAAATGATGTGTCACTCATAAAAAAGTTGCGTCACTTTTCTTCATCAAAAAGATGTGCACTGTCTTGCTTCAAATGACACAAACTGTTGCAAGTCAAAAAATTAATTGGTTCAATCAAATAGTTACTTTAAAATGATGCTGTTTTACTGCTGAATGGCAGAGGCCCTGTCTTGCGTCTGAAAGCCTAGCCAGTAGCTGACTGAGCTAGCTAGATTTTTCTACCCAGAGACTGGCAAAGAAAAATCCTGATTGGATATTTTATCTCTACAATATTAACCCATCTCTTTCCCACAAAAGGAAGCTGAACAGACTACATCAAAAGATGTAAAGATTAAGTAAATGCAAACCGGGGACAAAAAAAAAATGTACTTGGATAAAATTCTCCCCCAATTTAGGACCAGCTGCCCCCAGCTCAGTCAATCTCTAACTGTCCCTAACTGATATCCTTCCAGAACAACATTCACAACATAAACAAACTGTTCATCACAAGTGACCTATTCTATAAATACTGCATTAAATGCAAACTACAGATTGCCATTCGTATATTCAACAACATATTATATTAGAGACCAGAGGTCCTAGTTTTTAAAAATTGATGTCAGTAATTTCATAGTTGACGTCCTGTAATTAAATTTATTAGGTGATAATTTTGGTGTTCAGTAATGCTCGCATTAACTTGACTAAATTACATTTCAGAACATTATTTAGTTCTCTAAATTTACAAGATTAAGATTTATATAAAATGAGTTTAACATAAGTGGCATGCTTAGTACTTATGTGTGTCAATGAAACTGCCACAAGATCAGTGTTAAAAATACATACCCGAATGGTCTATACCAACACCACCAAATAGAGATAGTCATTGCTGAGTAGACATTTTTCTCTCTATATAAGAAGCCTTGCAGAACTCCTCCAAGAGCTGACAGGGAACAAGTCAAGGTGAGTTCTCATATTGTCATTCTCATACAGCCTTGGAAGAGCCAACAGCTCAGTCAATGATGTTAAGTACTTACTATTCAAATATGTCTATGGATTCCAAAAGGCATTTGAAACTGGCTTGATCTGTTCAAAGGACTTTATTGTTTATTAACATATTTGAAATATCATGACAATATGAATGTCAAACTTCAGAGATGTCCTGTTTTGTTTTCTTCGTAGCGTTCTCAGATCACCTCAGTACTGTAGTAAATACTTTTCTCTTGGGGAAGGAAAGGAGGTAGAGTAAATCATTTTTGCTTACTGATCTGTCATGAGTGTTTATTTGCATGGATAATAATAATATATTGCAACTGAACTAACAACGTGTCTGTCTGCATGTACAATTTGGCCAAGATATGACAGAGTAATTAGCAGTTAACAATTTGTAACCAATTCGTAACATGTGTAACATATCATAACATAGTGAGTTTGGTGTGCTAAAATCCCACAGTTCATCTTTAACTGTTGCTGCTGATGTGGTTGTAAATGCATTTCTGCTGTGACTCTGGTCAGACATCTGACCTGTTGAGACTACTGGCTGTTGCTTGTTGCCTGTTCGTTTGTGAACATGTTTCAACAGGGGCATGTAAACTGGTTCACAGTTCTCATTTCAACCATGTGAATGTTTTCTCAATCTGCTGAAAGTACATTGATCTAAAAAACAACCTGGTTGTACTGCTCTGTAGCCTGATTTCCTTAACACTTTGAATTTGTCCAGCAACTGAAGAACTCCACCCTCAACTCTCCAGTAGTTTTGGAATAAGGAAGATAGCTAACGATAACATATGTGATTAAGCATGTTTGTTGAACCAGAAGTGAGCACAAGCATAAACTAAGCTTGCTATGTTCTTAATTACTAAGTACCGTTACAGACTAACAAGTTAGCTAGCATCTAGCTTAGTGGGTTTAGGTATCCCTAATGTGAACTATTTGCAAACTAATGTTGTGGGGTTTTTTTGCCTATTCAAGACAAAAATATACATATTTTTAAACATTTTACATTTTTAGCATAAATGTAGGCATTTTATTGGTATACTTTAAACCACAGTACAAATATATTTGCAGAAAATATAGTAAGTGTCCCTGCACATTTTCTGAAAACATCTAAAACTCTATCTTCTTTAAGAGTGCATAGAATTACTCAACCCCAGGATGTTCCACCGTGAATTGTATTCACTAAATATAACTAGCTTTGAATAAGAGCATCTGCTAAATTACTAAAATATAAAAATGTATATGTTTTCATATAATCATTATATATGACATTATTGACATATATGGTATTAATCCCACCTCTCAGCAATTCTTATCCCATCCCACTCATGTCTACACACTTGGTTCCCCTTTGACCTCTGTTTTCCAACTATACATTGATCTTTTACATTATTTTTTACATACTGTATTATCCACTGCTTGTACATGAAAGATTAATACCAAGGCTGAATGTATTGTTGTTTAATGATTTCCCAACAGCACTTTTAAGATTCATTTTAGACTAATATTGTAATTTTTCAGAAATCAGACAAAATAATAAATTAATGATGTTGTTACATTCCACTGGTAGTATTTTGAAATATGTGACGATGCAATAAAGACAGTACTACATATAATAATTTGTTGAATTGTTATATATTTTCTCCCATTCCATAGTAAGGTACCACTATGAGCACTGACGCAGAGATGGAGGTTTTTGGCCCGGCAGCCGTCTTCCTCCGGAAGCCAGAAAAGGAGAGGATTGCGGCCCAGGCTGCTCCCTTTGATGCCAAAACTGCTTACTTTGTGGCTGAGCCCAAAGAGATGTACCTCAAAGGGGTTCTCCAGAGTAAAGAGGGTGGCAAAGCCACTGTCAAAACACTTTGTGGGCAGGTAAGTATGGCAGCCATATTAAAATGTTTTTTAATGAAAAGGAAGAAGACATTTTGAAATATGGCCCTGACTAAGTGATAGATTGTACAAAAAAGACTAAAACAACTATGTATGATAACCTGTATGTAGTCACTTATTTTACAAAATGATTACAGAATTTAGCTTTTTATTATGAACAGACAATCACTATAAATTATATGAACTATTTGCAAAATGTTGTTCCTGTCATAGACTATCACTGTGAAAGAGAATGAAATCTACCCCATGAACCCTCCAAAGTATGATAAGATTGAGGACATGGCCATGATGACCCACCTCAATGAGCCCACTGTGCTGTATAACCTCAAAGAGCGCTACGCAGCATGGATGATCTATGTGAGTTTAAAGTAACCAATTATCCCACTCTAGATAAAGGAATGAATGTAGAGCTGATGAACATAATTCTCCTCCGTTACAGACCTACTCTGGGCTGTTCTGCGTCACAGTGAACCCATACAAATGGCTTCCAGTGTACGACTCCGTGGTTGTCAATGCTTACAGAGGCAAAAAGAGAATTGAGGCCCCACCCCACATCTTCTCCATCTCTGATAATGCCTATCAGTTCATGCTCACTGGTACATTACTATCTGTGTTACTTCTATGACTTACTTTACAGAATATATATATATATATATATCACACATATATTGTACATTTTAAACTGATTTGTCCGTATGTTATCACTTTCAGACCGTGAGAACCAGTCAGTTCTGATCACGTAAGTAAAAATGATGGTAAACACCAGTATCGCAATATCCTTTCAATGGCAAAAAATTAAAATACAACGCAACTTGTTAGTTCTTGAAAAACCCACAGAATGTAAAATGGTGCTCAATAACTTGGAAAATAAATACACTTGATTGTAGCAAACTATTTTTTCCCCCCAACATTAGGGCAGTTCTCAGTTATTATTATTATTGTTATTATTATTAAATTATGGATTGTTGTGTAGCATAAAAACAATCAATCAATTTATTTACTAGAATTTGTTTTGCCCTTCAAAGAATCATCAAAGAACCCTTTCATCCAAAAAGAGGTTATTGTTATTGTTTTTACACTTTTCATAAAAAAAAAAACAACCTTTGTCTCCAAAACAGGGTTCTACAGATATGAACAGTGCTTGGTTGATCCTTTTCACTTACATAAAAAATATCCTTTTTGGGGCCCTTTTTCTAAACATGTAATGCAATTTATTATGTTCTGAGATTATTACTGAAAACAAGATTAGAAGCGAATTACTGAAAACAAGATTAGAAAACAACCAATTAGAAGCGATTGCCTGTTTTCACTCCAGTGGAGAATCCGGTGCAGGAAAGACTGTTAACACCAAACGGGTCATTCAGTACTTTGCAACAATCGCAGTGTCTGGTGGCAAAAAGGAACAAGCAGCACCTGCTTCGGCTGGCAAAATGAAGGTAAGAAATACTATTGTAGCGTTACTGTTTCAATAATTATCACATTATAAGTATATGTCCTTAATTTCCCTTCCCATCTTAAAAAATACATTAAATTATTTGAGATTACACTAAAATGTGCCTTAATTTTGATGTGCATAAAACAATTTTCAACAAGGAGAAAAACAGTAAGCTCTCCATCCCAGGAGTTTGTAGCTCTAAATGGAAAGCAGCCACCAACTCTGTTCAAATGCAAAAAATGTTTTGCCTGACATTAATATATTCACATGGACCCAGAAAATAATTAATGATTTTGGTTCTACAAACACATGTATGCGTTAGCAGTTTTTTCTAACAAACACATCTGATGATATGTCTAGGGGTCGCTAGAGGATCAAATCATTGCAGCAAACCCTTTACTGGAGGCTTATGGTAATGCCAAGACTGTGAGAAACGACAACTCTTCTCGCTTTGTAAGTGTAAAAACTAAACATTAGTATTTATACAATTTCTTTTTAAAGTTTCGGAGGTAATATACTGATAATTGTCTAACTTACTTTTAGGGTAAGTTCATTAGAATCCATTTTGGAACAACTGGAAAGTTGGCCTCTGCTGATATTGAAACATGTAAGTGCCTCCTGTTTAGTCTACACAGTATTTTCATCCACGTTTTGATTGATACGTAATATGATACGTAATATGATATGTAAAACACTCCTGCTCATAGAAAAACGTTCTCTATAGATCTGCTGGAGAAGTCCAGAGTTACATTTCAACTGTCTGCCGAGAGAAGCTACCACATTTTCTATCAGCTAATGACTGGACACAAGCCAGAACTGCTAGGTAAAAGACAAATACAGACACCTTAAATCAAATGGATAGAGACAAAAGGGCTGCAAAAATACTTTACTGATTTTTTTCCCCTTCATATTCCAGAGGCACTTCTGATCACCACAAATCCATATGACTATCCAATGCTCAGTCAGGGTGAAATCACTGTGAAGAGTATCGATGATGTCGAGGAGTTTATTGCCACCGATGTAAGTAAAAAACATTTACAACAAACGTAAGACAATTATCATTGCATGATCTAGGCCTGGCAAAATATTGGAAGACAAAAAAGATACTTCAGAAAACATAGAGCTTTGCTATCTAACATGGTCAAGAACATTGTATAGTGACAGTAGGTTATTAAAAGGTTTGAGGGTGATGAAGGTTATAGGTCTAACTACATAATAATACATGAACTGACATTGTAATCAGTGAGAATCCATTTAGAAAAAAAGTGCTGTATAAGTGTATAATGCAGGTTAACTAAAGCATTAATAAAAACATTATTCAAACAAAACATTAATCAAACAATTCTTCCATTTTCATAGACAGCCATTGACATTTTAGGTTTCTCTGGCGATGAGAAGATGAGTATCTACAAGCTCACTGGTGCTGTGATGCATCATGGGTCAATGAAGTTCAAGCAGAAGCAACGCGAGGAGCAGGCAGAGCCTGACGGCACTGAGGGTATCTCCAACATAACCAGCAGGCTTGGACATAAAATTCTATATGAATAACTGAATAATATTTACAGACTACAGTGTCTTTCTTACTCTGGTCTAGGACACAACATGTGAAGTAAATTAAACACATAGTAAATTTCTTTTGATTTCAGTGGCTGATAAAATCGCTTACCTCATGGGCCTGAACTCTGCTGACTTGCTCAAAGCTCTATGCTACCCCAGAGTGAAGGTCGGGAATGAGATGGTGACCAAAGGACAGACCGTGCCACAGGTAGTACTTTCTTAAGCAGCGCATTTCATTGGATACAAAACATGAATGCGGTTCCATCATTTTTAACACATTTGTCTTATAGGTAAACAATTCTGTGATGGCTCTGTGCAAGTCTGTCTATGAGAAAATGTTCTTGTGGATGGTCGTCCGTATCAATGAGATGTTGGACACAAAGCAGCCGAGACAGTTCTTCATTGGAGTGCTGGATATTGCTGGATTTGAGATCTTTGATGTAAGCGTTTGCTCAATTCAGCACACTGCTGTTCACCCCAACCTACAAATTAGAATAAATACATTATATGGGAGTTCAATAACTGTTGATATGAACTACTGTATAAACTAGCAGCGTTGACGTTTGGTGACTTGATTGACATTTTTTCTCTATTTCAATATTAGTTTAACAGCTTGGAACAGCTGTGCATCAACTTCACCAATGAGAAACTGCAACAGTTTTTCAACCACCACATGTTTGTACTGGAGCAAGAAGAGTACAAGAAAGAGGGTATTGTATGGGAGTTCATTGACTTTGGTATGGACTTGGCTGCCTGCATTGAGCTTATTGAAAAGGTAGGTGAAAAAGGTAATTCAAATGAAATCCAAATGTATTTATACTTTTTCAGATTGACTTAGTGGAGCAATTAGTTTACAGTACCTGGCTCAAAGGCACAGTTACATATATTTCTATACAGCAAAGCTCTATATTTTAAACATGATGTTATTTTCATTTGTGAATAGTAACCTATAAACCATTTATCTTTTTCAGCCACTGGGCATCTTCTCCATCCTTGAAGAGGAGTGCATGTTCCCCAAGGCTTCAGACACTACCTTCAAGAGCAAGCTTTATGACCAGCATCTTGGTAAAGCCAAAGCCTTTGAGAAACCTAAACCGGCAAAAGGCAAAGCTGAGGCCCATTTCTCCCTGGTGCACTATGCCGGCACTGTGGACTACAATATCACAGGCTGGCTGGACAAGAACAAGGACCCCCTGAACGACTCTGTCGTGCAGCTCTACCAGAAGTCCTCAGTCAAACTGTTGGCTCTGCTGTATGTAGGAGCAGCAGCTGGACAAGAAGGTAGATACACATCCCATCATGTCTATAATTGCTGTTATAGAATTGTAGCCTAGTAATGAAATGCCAAACAACCAGCTGATTGAGTTTGCAAAACTCATTCTATAAATACTAAAAGATTTAGGGCATTCTATAAATACTAAAAGATGTTGCCTCTAATATTGCTGTCTATCATTTAAACACACAAATAGAGGCAAGTGGTAAGAAGGGTGGCAAGAAGAAGGGTGGTTCCTTTCAGACTGTGTCTGCTATGTTCAGGGTGAGTGTAAATACTGTGCCTTAGTTTGTTGTTACCAGTATTAGTACTTATTGTTGTACAGTACATAACCCATACATGTACATCTTAAATGAAACTTTATTGTGTTTACATCTACAATGGTAATGTTAAAATGCAATCTTCAAATCTCACAGGAGAATTTGGGCAAACTGATGACCAATCTCAGGAGCACCCATCCTCACTTTGTGCGCTGTCTGATTCCCAATGAATCAAAGACACCAGGTCTGGGTTATTTTTTAAGTAGCTGAATGCTTTTGAAAAACAGTTATTCTTTATTGTATTTCCTGATTAAACTACAAAAGGTTGTTAAACCTCTTATTTTCTTGTACAATAGGTCTAATGGAGAACTTCCTGGTCATCCACCAGTTGAGGTGTAATGGTGTATTGGAAGGTATCAGAATCTGCAGGAAGGGCTTCCCTAGCAGAATCCTCTACGGTGACTTCAAGCAGAGGTAATCATAGAGTATAATATTTTTTCGACAGCATTTGCAATGTTCATTGCCCTTGACAGGTGGTTACATTCAACCCTACATGATACTATTTCTATGAATACATTATTTTTGTTCTAGATACAAAGTATTGAATGCAAGTGTCATCCCTGAGGGACAGTTCATGGACAACAAGAAGGCTTCAGAGAAGCTCTTGGGCTCGATTGATGTGGACCACAGTCAGTATATGTTTGGACACACCAAGGTAAGTAAATGTTTGTTTCTCATGCAACATTTTTTAATTGGTACAGCTACTATGCAAGTATGTGTAATAATTCCACTTATTTCATTTAAGGTGTTCTTCAAAGCTGGTCTGTTGGGTCTGCTGGAGGAGATGCGAGATGAAAAACTGGCTTCTCTGGTTACCATGACTCAGGCTCTTTGCAGAGGTTTCCTCATGAGGAGGGAATACATGAAAATGATAGAGAGGAGGTACATTACCTGACATTATAGTAAAAATCAAATAACACCTGCACCAACTAGTTGATAAAAATATTTAATTAAAACTTCAAAATAACACAAGAATTACTTTAATTTTGAGTTTTGTAGAGACAACTGAGTATGCAGGTGAAACACAGTAGGGGGGAGGCATGTACAGGGAAGTGAATTACAGTCTAAAGGGACATTATTTTGAAATAAAATTGTGGTACAGCCACCAAATCAGTCAGAAAAGGGCAAATAATCGAATCGTCATGTTACTTGTCTTTGCAACATAGAGAGTCTATTTTCGCCATCCAATACAACATTCGCTCATTCATGAATGTCAAAACCTGGCCATGGATGAAATTGTACTTCAAGATAAAGCCTCTTCTAAAGAGTGCTGAAACAGAGAAGGAGATGGCACAAATGAAGGAGAACTTTGAAAAAATGAAGGAGGATCTGGAAAAAGCATTAGCCAAGAAGAAAGAGCTTGAAGAAAAGATGGTTACGCTACTGCAGGAAAAGAATGACTTGGCGTTACAAGTAGCATCTGTAAGTAGGAAAATGTAGCTTTCAAATACATTTGAAAAATAATCACATTGATATCATATGCCCCCTTATAGGAATTTTGTGAAACTCAGCTAAAGCAGTGCTCTGAACCAAAATGGGCGTTACTGTTTGTACTGTTTGTACTATACAATTTACTTTAGATTAATGCTTTTTGCTGTGTGTATGATTTTTGATTTAGATCCCAGAATGCATCTTTAAGCTAGATAAAATATTGTTATTTTATTTACATTTAGGAAGGTGAGAGCCTCAATGATGCTGAGGAAAGGTGTGAAGGGCTAATAAAGAGTAAGATCCAGCTTGAAGCCAAACTCAAAGAGACAGCAGAAAGACTGGAGGATGAGGAGGAGATCAGTGCTGAGCTGACTGCCAAGAAGAGGAAACTGGAGGACGAGTGCTCTGAGCTGAAGAAAGATATTGATGACTTGGAGCTCACCTTGGCCAAAGTGGAAAAGGAGAAACATGCCACTGAAAACAAGGTTTCTTTAAACTTTTTACAAAATGATTTCAACCCATAATGCGCTATAATGTCACTTTAATTAAAATAACAATTTATTATATTTAGGTTAAAAACCTGACAGAGGAAATGTCTTCCCAAGATGAAACCATTGCCAAGTTGACCAAGGAGAAAAAATCCCTCCAAGAGGCCCATCAGCAGACCCTTGATGATCTCCAGGCAGAGGAAGATAAAGTCAACACACTGGCCAAAGCCAAAACCAAGCTTGAACAGCAAGTTGATGATGTTAGTAATGTAGTATCTTTCTACTGTCTTAGAATTAGTGACCTCAGAACCTTAGAGATCCCAATGGAATCTCTGTTGTTTCTGGTGAATTGTTCATATTTGCAACTTTAGTTAGTTAGTTTAGAGGTTCTTGGAAGATGTATTGGTTAGATGTAGCAATGGGGTTCCTGGAGTGGAGGTGGTGGTAGTGGTGTGACTTTAAGATATATATTTCTGTGACTACCTAATGGAGTAAATATACATCCAGGTTATCTGTTCTGTTGTAGCCTAATGTCATCACATCTTAAGGAAAAATGCTTGAAGCAAATAGAGTTTCATGAATTTATCAGAATTCGATGCAAATTCTGAAGTTTAAATATTTGCCTTTTTGTTACTGTAGATTTTAAGCCACATTCATGTAAATAATATCATATTAGAATATACTGTACAGTATCATCTATCTCTGTATAAAGATAGATTATATAAGATCTTTGTATAAAGATAGATGCAACGTTTTTAATTTAAGTGATCAAACAACTTAAGTCACCAGACAACTTTACTTTCAGAGTGTATCTTTTCTACACATATATCTTACCAAAAAAAATTAACCATCATTTATGCTTGCATGATAGTTGGAAGGTTCCTTGGAGCAAGAGAAGAAGCTCCGCATGGATCTTGAAAGAGCCAAAAGGAAGCTTGAAGGAGATCTGAAACTGGCCCAAGAATCTATAATGGATCTGGAAAATGACAAGCAGCAGTCAGAAGAAAAGCTGAAAAAGTATGATTCATTCTGATTATTTACTAGTTGGAAATTACAATGTTTATAAAAGTGACGTAAACTCTGTATATTCAAATGAAATTATTTCGACAACAGGAAGGAATTTGAGACAAGTCAGTTCCTCAGTAAGATTGAGGATGAGCAGTCACTTGGGGCTCAACTTCAGAAGAAAATCAAAGAACTCCAGGTAATGTTTTTATTGATTTGTGTAAATAGAAGTATACATTAACAAAACACAGGTTAACTTATCATTTATTACCATGTATTTCAGGCACGTATTGAGGAGCTGGAGGAAGAGATCGAGGCTGAACGTGCTGCTCGGGCCAAGGTGGAGAAGCAGAGGTCTGATCTCTCCAGGGAACTTGAGGAGATCAGTGAGAGACTTGAAGAAGCTGGAGGAGCTACAGCTGCTCAAATTGAGATGAACAAAAAGCGTGAGGCTGAGTTCCAGAAGCTGCGTCGTGATCTTGAAGAGTCCACCCTGCAGCATGAGGCCACGGCTGCTGCCCTCCGTAAGAAGCAGGCCGACACTGTAGCTGAACTGGGAGAACAGATTGACAACCTACAGCGTGTCAAGCAGAAGCTTGAGAAGGAAAAGAGTGAATACAAAATGGAAATTGATGACCTCTCCAGCAACATGGAAGCTATTGCCAAGACAAAGGTACAAACAAAGTGCTGTGTTCATTTGTTTTTAAAGAGCACACTGCACAAACTATAAACACTCAAGGATGCCTTTTTCATTTAAACAGGGCAACCTTGAAAAGATGTGCAGAACATTAGAAGATCAACTGAGTGAACTCAAAACAAAAAATGATGAGCATGTGCGTCAGCTGAATGACGTCAGCACCCAAAAAGCAAGACTTCAAACTGAAAATGGTGTGTGAACCTACATTCATAGGATTACAGGTGCCTGTTTTGGAGGTGTGGCGTAATTTACCAATGACCTATTATATGCATCACTGTAGGTGTTAATATACAAATGACAAAATTAAAGATACATTTTTTCACTAAGGTGAACTTGGGCGCCTGCTGGAAGAGAAAGAAGCTCTAGTTTCCCAGTTGACTAGGGGAAAGCAAGCTTTTACGCAGCAAGTTGAGGAACTGAAGAGGCTCATTGAGGAGGAGGTTAAGGTAAAGACATATCGAAAATAATCTATAAAAAATGAAATCAACAAATAAATCATTAATTCAGAACTGTTTAGGAAATAACATATAATTTGCATTAAAGGCCAAGAATGCCTTGGCCCATTCTGTTCAATCAACCCGCCACGACTGCGACCTGCTTCGGGAGCAGTTTGAAGAGGAGCAGGAAGCCAAGGCTGAACTGCAGCGTGGAATGTCCAAGGCCAACGGCGAGGTGGCTCAGTGGAGAACCAAATATGAGACTGATGCCATTCAGCGCACTGAGGAGCTAGAGGAGGCTAAGTAATACACACACACACACACACACACACACACACACACACACACACATATATATATATACGCACATGTTATTTATATAATCATCCAACAATAAACGACAGCATTATTAGGCAAATAAAAGCTTAACCACCATTAATCCTGTATCTATTCTCAGGAAAAAGCTTGCCCAGCGTCTGCAAGAGGCAGAAGAATGCATTGAAGCAACAAACTCCAAGTGTGCTTCTCTGGAGAAGACCAAGCAGAGACTGCTGGGTGAAGTGGAGGATCTCATGATTGATGTAGAAAGAGCTAATGCTTTGGCTGCCAGTCTTGACAAGAAGCAAAGGAACTTTGACAAGGTGAATTGACTGACACGATAAAACACTTAAATGCTTATAGTAAATCCTTTTATTTAGGAATTTACTCATTCACTTTATGACAACTCCAGGTTCTGGCAGAGTGGAAGCAGAAGTATGAGGAGAGCCAGGCTGAGCTAGAGGGGTCTCTGAAAGAGGCTCGCTCTCTCAGTACTGAGCTTTTCAAGATGAAGAACTCCTATGAGGAATGTTTGGACCACCTGGAGACATTGAAGAGGGAGAACAAGAACCTGCAACGTATGTTACGTTCATTCAGCAATAAACGTTCTGTAAACCATCATATTAAAACAACTTAGGAACATATTTCATGAAACAAAAATAGACATACATATCATGGCACTCTTGCTTTGGTTTAGAAACATTCACATTGTGCCTTCATTGGTCTTTGAATCTCTTCCAACAGAGGAGATTTCTGATTTGACTGAACAGATTGGTGAAACTGGAAAGACTGTTCATGAGCTTGAAAAGGGAAAGAAAACAGCAGAGACTGAAAAGACAGAAATCCAGTCAGCCCTGGAGGAAGCAGAGGTAAGTGTCCTGTAAAAGGCATGAACTGATGGAACACATCTAAAACAGTTGGTCAAGAACACTAAGCTATGGAAAAATAAAGTTACAGTCTGCAATATGCCCCAATATTTTTATAGATATACCTAGAGTTGATACAGAGGTGATGCCATAAAAATAATATAAATATTGTTAATGTTGATGACATTCCTTGTTTGTCATTATCACCTTGATTAATAGGTCTTGTGGTCTTTGGCATATTTCAGCTCTGAATTAAAAAAAAATAATTTCATCTTTTTTATTTCACAGGCCACACTGGAGCATGAGGAGTCAAAGATTCTCAGAGTTCAACTAGAGCTAACCCAGGTCAAAAGTGAAATTGACAGGAAACTTAAAGAGAAAGATGAGGAGATAGAGCAGATCAAAAGGAACAGCCAGAGGGTGATTGACTCCATGCAGAGCAGTTTGGACTCTGAGATTAGGAGCAGGAATGATGCCCTGAGAATCAAGAAAAAGATGGAAGGAGACCTCAATGAGATGGAGATTCAGCTGAGCCATGCAAACCGCCAGGCTGCTGAAAGCCAGAAACAGCTGAGGAATGTCCAGGGACAACTAAAGGTACACTTTAGTTAATGGAATGCCAAAGACAGTGTTATTTGCTCCACTGAGTTGATGTCAGAATCAATTTTTCTCTAAATCTCAGGATGCCCAACTGCACCTTGATGAGGCCCTCAGAGGACAGGAAGACATGAAGGAGCAGATAGCCATGGTGGAGCGTAGGAACAACCTGATGACGTCTGAGATTGAAGAGCTAAGAGCTGCCCTAGAACAAACAGAAAGAAGCCGCAAAGTTGCAGAGCAGGAGCTGGTTGATGCCAGTGAGCGTGCTGGACTTTTACACTCCCAGGTAAATGATACCGCAAAATGCTCAAGCCTTAAGAATGCCCAACTAAAATGTGTTTCCCATGTATATACATAAGCACATTATCATGACTTGTTTAGAATACCAGCTTGATCAACTCTAAGAAGAAGCTGGAGGGTGATCTTGCTCAGATCCAAGGTGAAGTGGAAGATGCTGTCCAGGAAGCAAGAAATGCAGAGGAAAAGGCCAAGAAGGCTATTACTGATGTGAGTCCACATGCATTACATTTAGGCAATAATTGGGTGAAATGGTAAAACGAGAAAAGGAACCAATTAGTCAAAACTCCATGTATCTTGAAACTATTTCCCTATATCAGCTAACATCCAAACCAACAGCAGGTATAACGAGGTTGCTACACTACATTCAATGCGTTAAATTACAAATAAATTACTGTAGATGGCTAGCTAATATCTATACAGTAATGAAAACAATGACTCCAATCACTCCATGGCTGGTTCCACTACGTTATGTGAACTACGCAATGTAAATCGAAATCGAGAGGAATGTGTTAATTGTCGGTGCAGTCCATCCATCGCAGTATAACCATGAACAGATTTACTTTAGGCTTACTATTATGTAGGTACTAAAGCCTGTAGCCAGCGAAGTTTTAATCTAGCTATACAGTACCTATAATGAAAACAATGACACCGATCACTCTATGGCTGGTTTGTTTCTTTAGAAAACAATGACAGTTGAATAGTCAACCACTACGCTATGTGAACTACGCTATGTAAATCGAAAGCAATATGTTCCTTTTCGGTGCAGTTCATCTATCGCAATATAACCATTAACAGTTTTATTTTAGGCTTATTATAACGTAGCTACTGAAGCTTGTAGCCAGCGAAGTTTTAGACTATCTGGAACAATTCCTAATGCCTAATTTGTTGTGTCTGGGGCAAGGATCGAACACCAGTCGTCTACATAGCAGTCCGCGTCGCTTACCACTATGCTATTTAACAATGGGTAATCAGTCAGTCAGTCACTCACCCACTCACTCACTCAGTAAGAGACATTCGCTCTTCTTGGCCGGCTCCACATATACGCTCCGGCAAAAATTTTTTTACAATATCATGACAGAACGTCAGAATTATCTTTCCATTTGGAACCACGCCTCACAGAATTTCGAATAGCAACAAAATAATGTTGACACATATGTATTCAGTAAGGTCAGTCCAGTAGAATTAAATGGTCCCTCCCAAATTCAAATATTAGTGATGACAGATTTAAAGACATTGTGCACAATAGTCTGGTTTAGAAGGAAGATGAATGCAGCCTATGGATTGTTAAAGTAATTGCTGGAAGTACATGGTGGAAAAGGTTAAGAACAATATTTTTAACTTTGCAATAATCTAGGCTGCCATGATGGCAGAGGAGCTGAAGAAGGAACAGGACACCAGTTCTCACCTGGAGAGGATGAAGAAGAACCTGGAGGTCACAGTCAAGGACCTGCAGCATCGTCTGGATGAGGCTGAGAATCTGGCAATGAAGGGTGGAAAGAAACAACTCCAGAAACTGGAGGCTAGGGTAAACTTCACTCCGCATCACCTGTTTATTTTATTGAAAGTCAAATCCAAAATTGCAAAGGTGATAGATTTGATGACTATCTCATCTGAGAAAAAAAAACACATAAGTCTAACATTTCAGGTTCGCGAGCTGGAGGCTGAAGTTGAGGCAGAACAGAGACGTGGAGCTGAGGCTATCAAAGGTGTCCGCAAATATGAGAGAAGAGTCAAGGAGCTCACCTACCAGGTTCGGATTTTCTCAAAGTAAGCATGAAATCAGTTTATAAAGCCATACGTAATATAATGCCTGCAGTACATCATTTTACAACCTGTAGACTGAGGAGGACAAGAAGAATGTGAACAGGCTCCAGGATCTGGTGGAGAAGCTGCAGATGAAAGTGAAGGCTTATAAGAGACAGGCGGAGGAAGCTGTGAGTAAATTCTATCTCTACTGACATTGTGTATTGACTGTTTGTAGTGTTAAAAAATGCATGGACTTTGGTATTTGTACATTAGCTAAGTAATACATATTCAATGAGGTACATGCTTATTTGGTTTATGGCTTTGTCTGCAAGTAGTTTCAAAAATGTATGTATAAAATATAAATGACTTCCGTTTGTTGTTAGGAATGAATGATTCAAAAGCAAATTCTCTTTTTTATTTTGTTTATTTGAATGGCAAATACATTGATTTGACCTGTAGGAGGAGCAGTCCAACACTCACCTGTCCAGATACAGGAAGGTGCAACATGAGCTTGAGGAAGCTCAGGAGCGTGCTGACATCACTGAGTCCCAGGTCAACAAGCTGAGAGCCAAGAGCCGTGAAATTGGCAGCAAGGTACACGATATTCCAATATTTATTTGACCTATTTTCCTTCTATCAGCGATTTCCAACATGGGGTAATAGTGCTGGTCTACAAAAGTACACTTTGTATTAGTACTTTGTTTATTGTTGCTTTTACTCATTATTGTTGCATTCGCAAGTAATAAATTGTAATAATTAGTTTCATTAACTTCTAAAATTGACTAAATTGACCGCCAATATATACATGTTGAAATGCTCTCCTCTGTGGAACATTATGGTGCTCATCAAATGCCTTTGGCTATTTCCAAAAATGGAAAGGTTCCAGAACCACTTTAGAGGTAGACTTAACTGAACCCCCAGTAAGATTTGCATCAAAATACTCACAAATTAAATTTTCACTTACTCCATTCATTTTTTTTTTAATTTAGGGTAAGGAAGCTGAAGAATGAAGCACAGCCCTGAAAGAGACATTAATGAGGAATCATAAAATATGACTTCCCAATAAAATGTTCTCAAAATACATTGTAGAACAGTTCAATAAAGTGAGCATGCAAAACCTGCAAACCATCCTTGTTTTTGTGATTATTTAAATTACAATATACAGTGGATATAAAAAGTCTACACACCCCTGTTAAAATGCCAGGTTTTTGTGATGTAAAAGAATGAGACAAAGATAAATCATGTCAGAACCTTTTCTACTTTTAATGTGACCTATAATGTGAACAATTCAATTTAAAAAACAAACTGAAATATTCGAGGGGGAAAAATGAAAATTAAAAACCTTACAATAACCTGGTTGCATAAGTTTGCACACCCTCTTGTAACTGGGGATGTGGCTGTGTTCAGAATTAACCAATCACATTCAAACTCATGTTAAATAGAAGTCATTACACACCTGCCATCATTTAAAGTGACTCTGATTAATCACAAATAAAGTTCAGCTGTTCTAGTAGGATTTTCCTGACATTTTCTTAGTTCCATCTCAGAGCAAAAGCCATGGTCCGCAGAGAGCTTCCAAAGCATCAGAGGGATCTCATTGTTGAAAGATATCAGTCAGGAGAAGGGTACAAAAGAATTTCCAAAGCATTAGATATACCATGGAACACAGTGAAGAAAGTCATCATCAAGTGGAGAAAATATGGCACAACAGAGACATTACCAAGAACTGGAGGTCCCTCCAAAATTGATGAAAAGACAAGAAGAAAACTGGTCAGGGAGGCTTCCAAGAGGCCTACAGCAACATTAAAGGAACTGCAGGAATTTCTGGCAAGTACTGGCTGTGTGCTACATGTGACAACAATCTCCCGTATTCTTCATATGAATGGGCTATGGGGTAGGGTGGCAAGATTGAAGCCTTTTCTTACAAAGAAAAACATCCAAGCCCGGCTGAAGTTTGCAAAAACAAACATCAAGTCTCCCAAAAGCAAGTGGGAAAATGAGGAGTCTGATGAAACCAAGGTTGAACTTTTAGGCCATAATTCCAAAAGGTATGTTTGGCGCAAAAACAACACTGCACATCACCCAAAGAACACCATACCCACAGTGAAGCATGGTGGTGCTAGCATCATGCTTTGGGGCTGTTTTTCTTTAGCTGGAACCGGGGCCTTAGTCAGGGTGGAGGGAATTATGAACAGTTCCAAATACCAGGCAATTTTGGCACAAAACCTTCAGGCGTCTGTTAGAAAGCTGAAGATGAAGAGGAAGTTCACCTTTCAGCACGACAACGACCCAAAGCACACATCCAAATCCACAAAAGCATGACTTCACCAGAAGAAGATTAACATTTTGGAATGGCCCAGCCAGAGCCCAGACCTGAATTCAATTGAACATCTGTGGGGTGATCTGAAGAGGCTGTGCACAGGAGATGTCCTCGCAATCTGACAGATTTGGAGCGCTTTTGCAAAGAAGAGTGGGCAAATATTGCCACGTCAAGATGTGTCATGCTAATAGACTCCTATCGAAAAAGACTGAGTTCTGTAATAAAATAAAAAGGTGCTTCAACAAAGTATTAGTTTAAGGGTGTGCACACTTATGCAACCAGGTTATTGTGAGTTTTTTATTTTTTATTTTCCCCCCTCAAAGATTTCAGTCTGTTTTTCAATTGAATTGTTCATGTTATAGGTCACATTAAAGGTGGAAAAGGTTCTGACATGATTTATCTTTGTCTCATTCTTTTACATCACAGGAACCTGGCATTTTAACAGGGGTGTGTAGACTTTTTATATCCACTGTATTGCTGTATTAAGTAATAATATTGTCCATTTTCTTTTTCTATCCAACAGGTTGAATTTTTTTTGTCAAAAATGGTCAACAATCTTTCTTTACATTTAAATATGCAGAGAAATCAGCTGAGACCAAGGTTGCTTTCACAGCAGAGCCTTGGATTACAACAATAAAAACAAACAAAATGAAAATAAGGCAAACATTAAGAAAAACACTCACAACTGACAATATTATATTGAATGCCTTATAGGCACTGAAATATTTCACCTAAGACCACTGAATGGAATTCCAGTGTGGGGCAAAATATGAATAGGAATAGTAATCCGGCTGAATCTCCAGTACTATCCAGTCCTGAGAACGTATTTGTATATATAGGACCCAAAATTGAATCCAGTGGATCTCCTTTGTGGACTACAAGGAATTTTGATTTAATTCCATCAGTTATATTTTCTGGATTCTGTCACTAAGGTAATTTTGAAACCACAGGCAAGTATCCTTGGCCAGGCCAAAAGTAGACAGTTTTTTCAATAACATTTTACTGTTTTCCAGAATCCATTACAGTTATAAATTGTACTTACATAGTAGACTGCTTTCGCTTTTCTAATAAGTTTTATACATAGGCTTCACAATGTCTCAAAATCTGCCAGTCCAAGCTAGAAGTTGTTTTTCTAGCCTTTGCTCAACAACACATTTGTTTTAAGAACAGCATCAAATATTTCTAAATTTACCAGGGGTTGGATTTGTTGTTGACTGTGCACAAACTGTCAGATACTGTCTGAGGGAAAGTCATCTGTGTGCTTGTTGTCCCCGATATAGTGTTGGCCTGACCACATTTTGAAATTGTAACTGACTTCAGTGACAATTGCTCACCTTTGATGGCCACTAGCACACTGGAGACGTCTGCCCTTCACAGAGGAATCCCAGTTGAACATGTATTGGGCAGTAACTTCATGTTCTGTTTAATTTTTGTCCGGTATCAACAGTATATCACCAAAATTATTAATACACTTACACATGCTGTAAATCAATGGTAGAATCGTGTTTTTATTTAACTAGGGTAAAAGAAAAGGTTGTGATTAGGACTTTCAGAGACACCATATGTGTGTGATTCATTTAAAATGCTTAAGGCTGTTCATTTATTTGTCACCATTAACACATTTCTGTTATTTTTTTAGCCTCTGTCCAGAACATTCTATAGTGCAAATACAACTCCACATTATTTTGCTTGTTTTTCCACTCATAGCTGAAGTATGCCTCAGGGAGTGTGCTTAAATGGCAGTGCAGCAGTGAGAGTCATCCAGCTACTGTATAGATAATAGATAACAAACTAAACTAGCTAGCCAAATAGCCCTGTTGCTCCTGAGTCAACCCAAGCAAAAGCTAAAATTGTTCAAGATTTTGGAGAGGTGCAGGGAGCTTCCATATTGGGTGCAATTATTGTTTTCAACTTGTCCATTCTGGTATTTCATCCAGCA
>JACXGI010000267.1:139808-159061 GCA_016801175.1 Esox masquinongy
GTGTGTGTGTGTGTGTGTGTGTGTGTGTGTGTGTGTGTGTGTGTGTGTGTATGTGTGTGTGTTGAGAGAGCGCAGAAGGCAACTGAGTAAGTCAATTGAGAGGAAGAAGTTGAAGGCCCCTAGGTAGCAAAATATATTGAGTTTAAAACTTAAAAAATCTCAGTCTCAGTAGAAAATGTGCACAATACAATAGTGACCGTAAAAAACATTTTCAGTTATAAGGCTCTAAAAATTTTACTGAATGATGTATCAATGCATTTCCAGCTAATATTGAAATAATAAAGGGTCTCAATGAAATATGTGCATTATCACATGTTAGGTGTAAATTGTCACATGACCAGAGCTGTTTACTTGCTGTCTGCACCATGAGAAGAGGATGGCTGCATCAAAGCTCTCAAACAAAAGGTTAGTAAAGTATGTTAACATATAGATAGGACAAAGATTTTTGGTCCACATCATCTTTAAGGGGTCTAGTATTTATATATATACATTTGCAATTACTCAACTTTGTTCAATGTGATCATAGAATGAGTAAACATGTTGACGGCAGCAATAGTGACTGGTGGGATAGCACAGTGCATCTACAGTAGGTATACACACTTATACACATACATAGTTCTTGTTCTACCTAACTTTCTACTCCGTTCTTGCTTTTATTTTCACTTGGAGTCAAGTTCTGGATATGTTGGATCTAGGTGACCTCTGAGGTTCTGACCCAAGGAGACAAGTTGCTGGTCTGTTGTGAAGACAACATTGTCACAGTGGCAACAAACATGGAGGAGAAATACAGTGAGACCTCTGCCAAGAGCTTGAACAAGGAGTGATGTGCCTTTCACATAGTCCCAGAACCAAAATGCATCAACTGATACAATGAGCAGCAGTCGTCATACCGCTCAGGAAAGAGATGCGTTCTGTCTCCTAGAGATAAACGTACTTTGGTGTGAAAAGTGCAAATCCAGAACAACAGCAAAGGACCTTGTGAAGATGCTGGAGGAAACAGGTACAAAAGTATCTACATCCACAGTAGTATCGACATAACCTAAAAGGCTTCTCAGCAAGGAAGAATCCACTGCTCCAAAACTGCCATAAAAAGGCCAGACTATGGTTTGCAACTGCACATGGGGACAAAGATCGTACGTTTTGGAGACAAAATAAAAAATGAATTTTTTGGCCATTATGAAAAAGTGGGAGGGTTTCAAGCTAAAGAACACCATCCCAAACATGAAGCACAGGGTAGCAGCATCATGTTGTCAGGGTGCTTTGCTGCAGGAGGGACTGGTGCACTTCACAAAATATATGGCATTATGAGGAAGGAAATGTATGTGGATATATTGAAACAACATCTCAAGACAACAGTCAGGAAGTTAAAGCTTGATTGCAAGGGTCTTCCAAATGGACAATGACCCCAAGCATACTACCCAACACGTGGCAAAATGGCTTAAGGACAACAAAGTCTAGGTATTGGAGTGGCCATCACAAAGCTCTGACCTCAATCCAATAGAAAATTTGCAGGCAGAACTGAAAGGGTACGAGCAAGGAGACCTACAAACCTGACAGTTCTGTCAGGAGGAATGGGCCAGAATTCACCCAACTTATTGTGGGAAGCTTGTGGAAGGCTACCCAAAACGTTTGACCCAAGTTAAACAATTAAAAGGCAATGCTACCAAATACTAATTGTTTATGTAGACTTCTGACCCACTGGGAATGTGATGAAAGAAATAAAACTGCTGAAATAATTCTCTCTACTATTATTCTGACATTTCACATTCTTAAAATAAATTGGTGATCCTACATGACCTAAGACAGGGAATTTTTACTAGGATTAAATGTCAGGAATTGTGAACAACTGAGTTGAAATGTATTTGGCTGAAGTGAATGTTAACTTCTGACTTCAAATTTAATATACATCTATATATGTATATTATTTTATTTTGTTTCTACTTGGATGTATGTTCTACAGGCTACCTCTACCCTAAATGTTTCCTTCATGTTCAGTGTGAATGAATCACTCGACTACTGTACAGTTGTTAGTGAATGTTACACTAAAATGTCACAATGACAATGATGCATTTGAATATAAGTTCAAATGTTACAATAAAGTTACAATAGTAATATTTCAATACAACTTGCACTACTGTAACAATGTTACAATGTATTGTAGAATTAAGTAACAATGTTGAAATACTTGATGGTTGTTGTTTTTGTCTTTGCTTTCTGTATTCATCTCGGTGTTGTATAAGGGTTTTTCATATGAAAATAGTCACACTAGAATGTGATAGAGCATTCCAGTGGCAATGCTGGGGTCTGCCAGCGACAGAGTTTTATTATGTGAATAACTGGGCTGGGATTTGTAAGAATTTTGATGAATGCACAGGAGAAATATGTTACTTCAGTATACAACACATTATCCCACTGGTCACAATTGTGACCAAGCATAAAACACACCTTTTCACCGACTTTTTCATGAAAATTTAAAAAAAACAATGATTGATTCTTTCAAAGGTTTACTAATGACACATGATTTGGATATTTTCATGTCTGGGAAAAATTCGGGGTTAAATGGATTAAGCAAATGTTGTGATCAAAACTTTGCATATTCCAATGAAACAGAGATCAAATGGCTATTGTTGGCAAGCTGCTTGGAACTTCCTCAGAATATTATTAATGAATGAAACAGTGTCTATGACATTAGGCCTAATTTGGTGTTTGAGGGTATTGCAAATACAAAAATGTTTTTAAACTGTTGTATATAAACATATGCAGATGATACATATTTTGAGAGTCTGGTATGACTATACAATCACAGAATTATTTTTTATTTTGGACACCTTAAAAAAACTGCAATGAATCGATACCACTGATCCTACCAGAGCCTTGTTCAGACTACAAATTACAGTGGCTCTCAAAAGTATTGACCCCTTTGGACTTTTCCATATTTTATTGTGTTACAACATGAATTTAGTTAGGAGTTTTTGGCATTGGGGCCTTTGGTGAACTGCAATTTTTGACTGTTTCCTCATATTCTCATTTGGACTGAGGTCCAGGTATTGACTGGGAAACTCAAGGACGTTGATGTATTTTTCAAGCCACAATTGTAGCTTTGGTTGTATGTTTGGAGTCATTGTTTTGCTGGAAGATGAATCTTCTCCCAAGTCCCAGGTCTATTGTAAGCTACAGCATGTTTTTGTCCTGGATGTCTCTGTACTTTGCCCTGTACATTTTGCCCTAGAATAAAATGTATAGTACGTCTGCTTTGCAGCTGAGCTCTTGTGGGCGCTAATTAATGGAAGCCATAGAATCTGAATGGCTGAGGGAATGGCTGAGGGAAGCTACAGAATCTGAAGTTATTGAGGAAATGTGCTCAGAATAAACCTGAACATCAGTGAGAAAACAATAATATTTGAGTCTTCCTTCAACATTCTATTCAGGTTGGTAAATTAAACAGTTACACCTCACAAACTTTTGTTTGATTACATTTTAGCCAATGTCTAGAAACACACAGTACATTTGGACATTTTCAGACTCTTTCACTTGTTCCACATGTTGTTAGGTTACAGCCTTTTTCTAAAACTGATTAAACTGTTTTTTAAAATGTTTTTTTTTCCTTATCAGTCTACACACAATACTAAATAATGACCAATCGAAAACAGGTTTGTAGAATTGTTTGTCAATATATGAAAAAAATAACGTTATGCAGGCTCCACTGCGGAAGTTGGGCGTGACTGCCCTAACACTCCGGGACAAATGGTGGCGGTGTATGCAACATAAAGTTAGATGCGATCTGTCAAGCCGATTCCAAAGACGAAGAAAAAGAACCTGGCAACGCGACGCTTAGCATCCTGGGAGTGGCGGTTGATTCAATATGGCGGCAGCTTCAACGGGAAACGACGCAGGATTTGTTTGGATTAACGACAGTATCCTTTTCGCTACATATATGTAATTTATATCATGTATGCTCTATGAAAAACTTAGACGTCGATATTTTCCGTATGTTGTCAATGAATGTTTGATAGCAGCCGACTGCAGGGATGGCGTAACTGATGAACTGGAATGACTGTAGCTAGCTAACTTTTTTAAACCCAGCCTTGTGAAGAGGTCCGAAACACTTCTCGGTTTTTCCATATCTTTCTTTAATCAGAGAGTAATATAGTCCTGGTAAACCTTGTTTTAGCCCTTCTTGAAGGAAATTGGACAAACATTCTGTAACCACAACTTGCGAGTCAGGTTTTAAAATAAAGTAGCTTGTGCTGTAACTATTAAGCAAGTAACTCATACTACAGTAGTACTCCTGACAACAATGCATGACACATTTGCAGCCTAGTAGTAGTAACCAACTTTAGCAGGGAGCCTAACATAACGTGAACTTATTTGTAATTAACCTAGAATTAACTTTTTATATTTAGTTAAACGACGGCGAACTTAATACGTACCTTTGCCTAATAGTACAAATAATAATCCTTAATTAACTGTCCACAGCATCAGATGAAGATCAACCTGTGTTCATTACAGGTAAGGATGATAATGGACACCACAATCCCCAACAGATGTTCTCTAGTTTTTGAGAGAGAGAGAGAGAGAGCGAGAGAGAGAGAGAGAGGCTACTAGTTATGTGAAGCAGTAATTGGGGTAGAAAAGCGTTAAGAACAATGTTTCAAGTTTTAATAGGTCTATTTACCAGTAAAAGACAAGTTATGGTAATGCAAACCACTTAGAGATGCAACAGTTTAGTCTTCATGCAATTGAATAGCCTACCTTCAAAATCAGACATTTTCTCTAGGCTACTGGTCCTTGAAAGGAGTTGGAGTTGGTATTGCATTCATTTTAAATTCTAAATATCTTTTCAGGGACAAATATTTGTGTTCCATTGACATCTTTCACTAGTCTGTTACTTTCATTCTGGTAAAATTGTATATGTTTTATTTTAGCATCGAATGTGAAAATGTTCTTATAGACCACCGCTGATTGGTCCTTTTGGAGAACCTCATTCCGGATTTGCTTTGAAAGTTCCTTTGTCGTTATAAAACAGTTTTTGTTCAGACTTTAATTGCGGGACCTCCCAGAGACAATTATATTTAGATTAGATTCAACTTTATTGTCATTGAACAAGTATAAGTACAGTACAACGAAATACAATGATTTAACCTGAAATCATGTGAAACACCATAATTGCGGGCAGGTGGACTCCATCAAATCCCTTTTCACCGTATTTAATTGACATGCAAGACATGACTAGTAAATTTGAATGCAAACCAACAATTGTGATTAATATGCTGCTCAGTTGCTAGGAAGAATGAGTAAATGCAATTGAAATATGAAGCATTACGATTGGATTTGAGTTTTGACACCCTTAAACCAAACCTTCTAAAGTGTTAGGAAGAGTTGGAGCCCGCTTTCACAAAAAAATATTTTGATCAATTATAAATCAAGTTTATAACTAGATCTGGAAAAGTGAGGTGGTCTGAATACTTTCGCAAAGCAGTGTTTATAATGTTATGACTGCGGGACTATAAAACTTAACCAAGCCATTGACCAGTCTACTGAATGGGGTCACACCTAAGTGGATAACAGACGTCAAGCCTGCTTTTCACCCTCACTCACAGGACAGTCCAGAGCCTTATTATGCAGTTTTAGAAACTGTTCTTCACTTCAGTGTGACATATCCGCACAGTGATTTTTATAGTGTGCAGGGCTGTGGGGTAGCAATGTGTGGGTGTGCAGACCACCGCAGAGAAGGTATGAAAATATCTTCTGTAGCCTATAAACAATGCATGCATTTTATACCTTGTTTTCAGGCATGAAACATGGTGAACTGTAGCATCTTTATACTTTGCTGTATTGTCCTTATTAAAAAAAAAATAGCAGTGGGGATGCCTGTATTCTTTTCTCCATTTATTTTACAAGAGCTTTGGCATACTGTCACACTATCCCTATTGGAGACTGGGTTTCATCTTAAGACAGACATTCACCCATACCGAGATTGCATGCATGGTGACTGAAGGTCTATACTGAGAGAATCCATTTAATTTTGTCTTTAACTAGGCTTCCACATCACTCTCTCTCTCTCTATCATTTTTTTCTTGATCTCTCTATCATCTCTCAGGTGTGAGCAGAGCGGGGAACTTGCGGACAGCTTATAAGTCTGGCTCATGCAACAGTGAGCGAAAGGTGAAGATGAGGGCGAAGTATGGCTGTGAGATACAAGCTGAGGCTCCTCTCAGGCGGGGTAGAAAGAAACTAGCCCAATCTCCTTCCATCTCCTCTGTCTCGCGGTCCTCCATTGGTAGTGGGCAGCATCTGTCCCCCCCTGCAGCCACAATCCCACCCCCCAGCCCAGCTACACAGCATTGTCTTCTGAAAGATCCAAAGGTAGATCTGCCAAGAGCAACCACTTACTAGGCACTTGCGGGTTACTATCTGATAACTTTTCTAAAAAGATAGGGGCCCACGCAAATAAGTCCTAGACACATCTTTTCTTTATTCAACAGAAATGACTTTCCCCAGATGTCATGTTTCTAGAGAAGTCTGATCTAAAGGCACTTTTCATGCAAAAGTGCCTTTAGAACTCATTTTGCTTCCTATGTCCCCTTGCACTGTCAGTATGGAGTTTTAGTTGTGTGCTTTTAATGTGAAATACAAATTAATCACTGATAAAGAATAGTAACATAGCTGATATTGAATAAAAAAGGTAATGAGCTATAGTAATGTATGCTCAAATAAAGGAAACTATTATTTTATAGAATTGCTGTAGAAGTAATATTGGTTTCTATAAAAGATAGGTGTCAGTTTTTGGGACCCCTAAGGGTTCTTGTGAATGAAATCAAACAACTTAATTTTTAATGAACATTCTTTTTTCGCCAGACTATGTAAGCAGAGCCAGTCAAGAAGCGTGAGTGTCATTGAGTGACTGACTGTGTGAGTGAGTGACTGACTTCCCGTTGTTAAATAGCGTAGAGATGCAGTCTGGTTAGAGATGCAGTCTGGCACACAGGCTATCAAATCCCCCCAGGGACAAAACAAATTAGGATTTGTTGAGGATAAACTATATCCTCACTGGCTATGAGCCAGGTTATGTTGTGAGGGGTGAACTGCAACTGACATGTCTAACATTGCTTGAAGTGTGTGCTGTGAAACGCTTCTCTTTCACTCAGGAAGAGCAGGCTAGAGAGGTGGCAATGAAACATATTGCTCTCTTCCAACTAATGCGCTTGATAGAACTTTGTGAAGAAATACATCAGCTATGTGAAAAACTAACAACCAAAAATTATATATTATGTTGATTGACAAACAAGTAGTATTCATTTTTCCCACCACCTGTTTCTAACGTGTTATGTAAATTTTTTATTCGCCAATGGTGTTCCATACACTACTGTAGGTTTTTGATTAGCACAGCAAAAGAGTATTGGCCACTTCTCACAACAAAGCTGGCATTGGCCCATAAATAGCTGCTCTACAAACCCCCTCTTTTGTTCACCACAATAACTAGGCTTGCCAAGTTTTTTTTTTTCTTGTTAAAGTACATGTCAGTCTACATTGTTTCCTTTGTCATCTATCACAATGGGGAAAAATACTCACAAATAAAGGGGTTCACCACTTCTCTCTCTCCATGCCAAATTTCTCTTTGAAATGGTCATCAGACAGCTTTTATTGAGAGCCACCAACTAATGCATGCATCTAGAGTTGGCTAAACAGCATTGCCACTTTCATTGCAACCATGTTTGCTAAAAATCCACTTGCCTGTACTGGGGTGCTGTAACTTTGCCCTAAGTCAATCTTCCAGCAAAACAATACAGGAATACTGATGTTTTGTCATTTCTGCACCTGTATACCCTGGCTTAAATGAAAATGGATCTTCTGATGATGCTGGTTCAATCAAGCACAAGTTCAGTCATAAAGAAGTTATATCTCCTATATATTTTATATATTATATATTAACCAAATTGTGTTCCTCTGCTTTGCAACATTTGATTGCCCTCCCTGTGCTATACAGAAGGTAGGGCTGGGTGGTATGTCCCAAAAATCGTATCTCATTATATTATACCTTTCGGATGGTAAGGGTATATATTACTGTATGTTAATTTTTTCCTTTAGTTGCAATAAAAGCATGTTTACGGAGTACAAGTCTTGAGGATGGTAAATACTTAATTATTAGGTTTCTACTGTGCTGTTCCTTTAGTATGCTGTGTAGTAGGCCAAATGTAAGAAATACAATGAAATTCAGAACAATACAAAAGATACCTCATCTTAGATACCTGACCACAATAATTTAGTATTCAAATATTCCAACATGAATTCAAGGAACTGCCACCGTAAAGAACAATGCAATTCACAATATAATTCTTCACATAAAATAAAAAATGTTCAACATGTGGTTATGGGGAGCGATGTCAGCATTGTGGCTTTTTGTTTGACACCAGCTCAGTGATCTACTGGTTTGCTATGATGCGGGCACAGTCTCATGCACATGCCACTGTATGGCAGCTTGTTCTGCCACATTCATATGGCAACACAAAGATTGTTTTTAATGCTAATTTTGACCAACGCATTGTAGAAGATACAAGTTTTCATGCCATTAAAACTTGCAATTTCTCTTTCAGAAATCAAATCAACTTTTACTTGTTGTCCAGAAGCCAAAGCCAGAATCCTAGCCATAGCTACCCATCTTGTTTTTTTATACTTTGTGTAGGGTGCCATAGTCAACAAAATGGAATGACAGCGGAAAGGAGAACATATTCAATAAGTGCTCTAGAATGTTCTGAAGTTCTTTTGTCCCTCTGTCCACTTTAATTCCTGAGTCATCAGCACAGATCAGTTCCAGAATGAAAGTGCAATGCACTTTAGACAGTACATGTAAATCTATAGAAAGCAGTCTGTTCTGCATGCCTAATCCAAGTGAATCAACAGAAAGCAAACTTCCAATTTTACTTGTTCTGACAACAATCTAAATTTTCAAGTACCAGTAAATCAAAAACACTGTCCACCGCTTGACAATAAATTTCACACTTCCAAGTTTTGATATGCAGTGCTGAGCATTCAATTTCTCCACTTCTTCATGGTAACTCCGGTAACGGTTCAGCGATGTTCAAATTGTACTGCATTCAAATGTTCATTGACAAGCCATTCTTCACGGCAATTTCAAAAGGTTTTAAAGCGAAGCATTTCATTTTACCCACAAAGCCAATCTTCACAGCAATTCCAAAATTCAAAGTCCAATATACATTATTATGTTGCACATTCAACGTGAAGGCACTTCATAGATTCAACAATTTAACAATTTGCGACACATTCAGTTCATGCCACAAAGCCACTCTCCAGAGTGATTTGAATATTAACTGTGCCCCTATGCAGAGCATTCAGTTGTCTCGCAATGCCGCTTCACGGTGATTTCAAATTCCTTTATCAGCAATACTAGCTATCTTGTCCAAACCAAGTATGAGGGGGAAAAAAACAGAAACAGGCTGACAGTTAAAACAATGTCTGGATACTAATACTCCCTTTTGTTCTGATCTCTAACCTTTTGTTAGGCACTTTCTGTGGTGACCCAAGCTAAGAGCAGGGCATCTCTGAAGGACCTCTGTCCTGAGGATAAACGGCGCATTGCCAGCCTCATCCAGGAACTGGCCAGGTAACCAATATAAGAGTCTTTTTGTTTGGCAGGGAGTTAGGGTGTTGGAATGTTTTTATTTAAAATGTTCAAGAATTAACTGAACTCAGGGGGAATGCTGCTATAACCCCTAGCTCTTCTTTCCCAGAGTGAGTGAGGAGAAGGAGGAGTCAGTACAGAGGCTGAGGAATGAACAGGAGACCTTTGAGCGCAAGATTCTACAGCTTGAGCAGCAGAACCAGCTCATTGTATTGGAAAGAGAGAGTATCCTTTTCTCCATGGAGAACCCACTCACATTGAGAGTCCCTGTGTCTGTGGGTGGTCTCATGCTTTCCCAAGCCTGTATCAGTCCCTGCTTTGTCATGTACACTACAGCCCTACTTTGCCGCCTATTACTTCTCAAGAATTATCTTACATTCTGGCAGCAGGGGGCAGCATTGCATAGGGTTTTATCTCCTCTGCCAACTTCTCAGGATACTCCATGAGTGCTGTTATGTACCCCCTGAATTTCATGATTTTGCTTCTTGGCCACATTGACATTTTTTATGGTGTTTTTCCTACAGTATGTCCGAGTTCACTATAGATTGCATTCAGTTTTTGAAACTGCTCTTTCCGTTCTTGGTAATCTTTTGTTCTTTAATTTTATCACCAAACCTGTTTCTGGCCTGTGAATGGCTTTCAGGTGCAGCGCCACCATTCTAAATGTGTCGGGCTCAGTGTCTTGGCCTGAACTGGCAACTTTCCTGTAATTCCAGGAGCAACATAGAGTTACTCTTTCCTGAAAGAAAACATAGTTACTCCCCCCCCCCACATCCTCTTTAACAATTTCACTCAGGTCAAACCGATGTGGCGAGAGCCATCCATTTAGGGGGAAAACACTGCGAAATATGAAGAGTAATCGCCGGCTGGTAAATTGCACAATTGGCAGCAGAGCTGGGAAATTAGGAAAGCACAACTCAATTAAAGGCACTTTGGCTGGGAGACCTGGCATTTACACTAAACTTTTAAACTCCATTAAAAAGTAATTTGAGGGGGAAAAACCCTTTGATTAAAGCACCTGAGGGTATAACCAGTTTTTAAAGCACACATACAGAGTCCTAAAGAGAGTTCTGACTCGGTTACGACGGATCTTTTAAAGGTTAAGGAGACACCAAAGGCAAACAGACTAGGGGGAGACTTGTAAAGTCTAATTCCATTACAGCCTCTGCCTCGCCTTCAGTCTTATCTACCAAGAGCCAGGTTATCAAGGGGAGGATATCTCTCCATCTAAAAACCCCCAGATGAGAGAGATGGGTTCTTGTTGAAATATTGTCTGTCAGAACCATTTAGGAGCTCAAGTGTTGAATAAAATGTAATATTTTCATAAGCTTATCTTTGGATATTTCTCCTTGGCATGATGTCATGGAAAGGTTAAAAGGCTGGATGTCATTGGGGAGTTGGTGCTTCGAAAGTCACATGCATTTCTGAATAAAAAAACCTTACAATCAGTCTGACTATATGTGTTTAGACTGCTGTAGTCCATCCCTTAGGCAATGGATAAATGGCTAAAGGTTAAGTTAACTTTGGTCTCATTACATTTGTTGTTGACCTTTTAATAATATGAACGTACAGAGGAGTGCTGCATGATACACTGGTACCATGTTAACGTCACTACCAAAATGTCATTGTGCTTATGATACCAACAGTTTAGCACCGTTTCATATGATACTACCACATTTTTTGGCCCTAACTGTGTGGTGCCTGTTAAGTCAGTTTTGTTTATAAGCAACAGCAGCGTATGCACCGGTGTTGTGGAATTTTTAACTAGAAAAGGCAGTCATGTCTATTTAAATGTCACGAGCGAGTTACATGTAGCAGCGGTAATGAGTAGAACGAGCCAGTGGAATCCGCTTCCAGTCACCTGCGCCTCTGTGCACTTTTCCTGAGCATCTATTCCAGGGGTGGGCAATATTTTTCACTGTGGGGCCACATTGAAAATGCCAGAGAGCATCGCAGGCCAGATTACTTTTTTAACCAACATGCTTAAAAGACACAGCATAGCTAACTCTGTTTACTTGCATATTACATTTATGCATATTTCTATTCCATGCAACATCATTTTCATAGTCTACCTTACTTTACTTTAACAATGTTGTTTGTATTATACTCTGTTAACAACTGTTATTATGGCAGGCAAAGGCCTAAGAAATCCCTTTTCAAGGTTATTACTCAATGGAAATGTTGCAACACATACTTGCCTTAAAATTTAACTTTCAATATAACAGAGTAGGCTATATTACATAGGTATATTGTTAACAACAGTTATTAGGGCAGCCATAAGTCTATCCCAGCCAACATTGGTATGTGGGCACCATATGGGTAGTAAATGGGTCCTATATGGGATTGTCCACGGGTTCCACAATGGCCCCATGTTAATTGCCCTTATGGGTATCAGGCAGGATTACACTGGGTGTTAGGTGGTCCCAAAATGGGCAACATACGCAAGATCATCCCGGTCCCATCTTCAAGCTTTTATCACTTGAAGATTTTCATTCAATGCAAATGTTGGTATAATTGCGGTTATCTAACTTCTTCCAGTATATTTTTTGTACTACATGCTTTTAACGACAGCTATTCCAGCAGCCCAGACCCAAGAAATCAACTTTTAGGGCCACTCACTCATTATGAACAGGAGAGCCTCGTGTGGGCGTTGATAAGAGAGGTGAAGTCAGGAGTCTGTTCAAGCAGCGTGCAGTACTGCTACTACTCAGTCAGTGAGGCTGGATCTATGCTTGGACTTGTTGAATTTTAGCATCGGATGACAGTTTTTTGTATTTTGCCGCATGCTCGCTCTGGAAGTGCCTCTGCAATTTGTACTCTTTAAAAACTGCGACGTTAGCTTTACATATTAATTAAGGAAGTTGCTTTACCTGCGACATCTGCAAATAAATCTTTTTTTCTGTCCATTCTTGTTTAAATACCCTGTTTTCGTTATCAACTTTTCTTAGACAGGCTCATTTTCAGATATCGCTAGCCATCATTTGCGTATAGTATGAACAAATGATAACTTCCGTGCGTGGATTGTGTTGCTGGTCCATATCTACGTATCATAGCAACGCAAATAGATTGTTTCTACTTAAACGTATTTTAAACGGACAGTATGATACTACTGTACTTATTATGGGAGTGCCACGAGACTTTTAGTGTGAAATAAATAAATACGCAGCAGTAAATAAAGTAACGTAATCTGCAGAGCTCGTCAAGTATTTTTATTTTGTATTTTTAAAAATTTATCGCGGGCCGGATAGAATTACTCAACGGGCCGCGATAAATCGCCCAGGTCTGATCTATTCCTTGTACAAATGTAACAGAGAACTCAGTCAGCATCCCAGCTCACAGTCATGGCTACATTATATACAGTGTGTACATTAAAGCAGAGCACAGACTTAATAATTTCATCGTCTTGCGAGCACATAACCAAGAGCACAGTAAAATCTGAAGTAGGCTTTGCAAGTTTGCTGTCCTAGCCTTTTTATGCCAGTTAGGAATAATTGAGCACAGTTTCGCAACAGGCATGTTTGCAGCTTAACAGCAAATCCCAGGTTGCTGATAATGAAAGGTTTTTTAGTCATGCTACCTAACAGCAGACCCTGGCAAATGTCATTGGCACAGGAAGACATGATCTGCTATTCACAAGATCATACAGGCCTAATGTAAGTCTGAACTATATAAAACTAAAATGTTTGGGTAGTGACTACATGCTGTAGTTTTGTTTGCAAGTCTATTTATCTGTTTTTGGTTGGGTGATTGTAAATTAATTTATTTTTTCTCTCCAGGAGCCTAAAGTATTGCAGTTATGGTAACTGTCATCTTCCATCAATTCTCCATCGCCACGCCTGAACACATTTACAATCAGTCTCTCTCTCTCGCTCTCTCTCTCGCTCTAATACACACACACACACACACACACACGCATGAACATTCACATGTCCAGTCGGTTGGCACAGTGAGCAAAAGGCAGGCTTTAAGATATTCCTCTCCAGCGCAATTTGTTCCACCTTGAGGTGGATTTCATTTTTACATTTAGGTGCGGCCTGACAGGGCAAGTGAATCATTTTGACAGGCTCCATCTGAAGCCCTCAAATGAAAGAAGAGAACCTTAACAATTACGCTCCAGTTACCTCAGATTACCAGGACTTGAGTGGCATGGCTGTGTCTGCCCATCAATGTTTTTAAAGGCGCACTCTGGTCATGTGATCATCCATCTGAACTGTTTCCATCTGAAAAGTCCCACCTTGAAAAAAAAAATCATTAGTTTAGAAGGTAACATAATGGTGACACCTACTCACCTGAAACTCATTTTGATGAGATTGGTGTTGATTTTTCTGAGACAAGGCAAGGTCACTGTTAGACAAGGTGAGAGATTTTTTTGTTAAACAGTTTTTGGAGGAGCTTGGCAATTTTAATTTCCCCATTATTAGAACTTCCACTGGTAAGCATAGATCCATTAGTCAGGGTATCCGCGGGTCCTTAAAAAGTCTTAAATTAATTTATCTAAATAAAAAACCTTGAATAGTCTTAAATTGTCTTATTTTGTCTTTTTAAAGGTCTTAAATGGTATTTAAGTTCTGTTAGCACTGTGAATAGGTGATGCTAAAAATGTGTGGATTGTGAACGCATTGTAGCTCTGGTCGTGTGCAAAAAGTAACCACGATTTCAGTCAGATTGTTAGATGTCAACAAGACGTGACGGTTGGCTGCTTTTCTCCCAACACCGTTGTTCATGAGGTAGGTGGCTAGCTAGTACCAAGATAGGTAATATTAGCTAACAACATAGTAGACACTGGCTGTTAAACTTCCCGCAGGTACTACGGGATTTCCCTCCCGGCATTTCCCTGTTCTGTTTGGTCGTATCACAGACGACAGTCCAGCGGAGTAGTCAGTAACGCTATTATTCGCAGTAGGCTTACTGCTCTAACAACTGGGTACAGGCACTTACAGACAAACAGCGATAAGCGACAACTGAACCCAGAGAAAATTCTGCCTACCGTTATAGCTACCGCGGCTGAGTTTGCGTTGGTTACCATAGTAACAACAATGCTAGGTTTCGTATGTTGTCTAAAAGTTATTTTACAGATGTTGTAGTAAATTAAATCAGAATTTAAGACAATTACATGAAAAAATGTAGTTGGCTTGGTAAGCATATTATTTGTATTTCTTATCTGTGTGCAATAGTATTCTTGTTATAATTATTAGGCTATAAGCCTATTGTTATACTTGTTATTTATTATAGTTATTAGTTGAACAAAAGTTAGTACAAGACCGAACCAGAGATCGCTAGCCCTCTTGGCATCGCGATAAGTAAACCATTATGTTCTGATGCTGGGGACATTGTGTTCATTTGGCAGCCTGTTCGGTTGAGTTTGATGCTTTGAACATAACTCGCTCATCTGAAGCGAGCTCCCTTCTGTAAATAGTAGCTAATGTCTCCCTACTACTATCGGCCACCCCCCATTATCGGCCGTTTCTAGTGGTCTGAGAACTAAATTCTCTCAAGTTCCAATAAATGCACTGGAAAACAACTGTAGGTTTTGCTAATAAAAACACCCTTTCAGCTAGGCCACCACCATTTTTTGCCGGACCGCGTGAGCGGAGCCGGCCTAGAAGAGCCAATGTCAGTGACTGACTACCCTTTGTTAAATAGTGCAGTGGTTCGCCTCCCGTAACTGTTAAAACATTATGCCTCAGGATTTGTTCTGGACAGACAAAAGCTTCGCTAGTTACAGCCTTCAGTAGCTACGTAATAGGAAGCTTAAAATAAAACAGTTCTGGTGGATATTTAGATTTGTTCAGGATAGACAAACACTTCGCTGGCTACACGATTCTCTCGTCTTTTCACTTGACGAAAAAGTCAGATATCGTCACGTAGTGCCATTCGAGGCTTCATTAGCGTTATTTTAGCAGCAGGATATTATGCAGACAGCACTCATATTTTCATTATCACAATAAAAGCCATCGTTGAAATTTATAAGGCAATATTGTTAACAATCTAGTCTTTGAAAAAGAACAGACAAGAATAACATTGGAACGGACATTAAATGAACATAAAATGAACAGACTAGATTGTTAACTATATTACCTTATATTTCAATACCTTATAGATCAATATAGATCACATCATCATCTATATTGATAGATACTGTATCAGTGTCATTCACGAATGGCTAATTAGCTGTTAAAACGGCCAGTTGGCAAAAGAGGATTTGTTCAGGATAGACAAAAACTTAGCTGGCTACAACCTTCAGTAGCTATGTTGTATAGAAGCCTAAAATGAAACTGTTTACTGTTATATTGCGACAATTGCTGGTGGATTTTTAAATTATGTTTTAGGATTTGTTCAGGATAGACAAAAACTTTGCTGACTTCACGATTCTCTCGTCTTTTCACTTGACGAAAAAGTCAGTTATCGTCCCCTGTATTGATAGTTATATTGTATCAATGTCATTCACGAATGGCTAATAAGTTGTTAAAACGGCCAGTGGCAAAAGGCATACAGGTCGTAGATGCTATTTGTGGTGGAGGTAAACTTAACAAAAAACGTTACTCAGTTTAACACAATGCCTAATGGTATCTAGAGAATTACTCACACTCAGCAACACAATCTATGTTCAAATGCTATACCAACTTTTAGCAGATGTGTAGCTCGGTGGCGTAGTGGTTAAAACGCTGTCCTTACATGGGGGACATGGGTTCGTATCCATGGGAGGGCAACTATGATCATCCCTTTTTATTGCGGGCCGGCTGAACTAGGCTTGCCTGGTTTCTTGTTCTTTGTCATCGGAGTGTAGCAGCATTGCAATCTCCCGTTCCTTCCCGGCCTTTGTTTTTTTCTGTGGCGATGCCGAATCAGCCTCTTCGTCATCTGAGACTTCCGCTGCCGTACGCTCATTGCCTTCCATCCCCATAACTGCTGTTCTCTGATATAAATGACTGGCTGAGCTGACAACTTTAATGTACACAAAATCCTTTTTTTCGTCATCAAGCAACTTGAGATTTTTGAAGCGGGGGTCGAGTGCTGCAGAAAGCAGGTATGCGCTGCTTGCCTCCAACTTTAACTGTTCCATCTTCTGTCAATCTTGTTGACTAGGGTCCACCTCATTGCTTTAATCGGAGTGCTGTCACCCTCCAGCGGTGTCAGGTGGTGTCTTTTGACGTTGTTCAGCATTGGCTCGACAGCCGACAGTGAAACATTTTCCTCCTGTGACAGCAGTCCAGTGAGGGTAAATAACGGGAACAACACTTCGGCAGTATCCCGCGCCAGGTTCCCCTGGTCTGAAGTCAGGTCCAGATTTCGGTCTCCTTTCTTTGTGACAGCGTAGAGTTACAGCGCGTGGGCACATCTTGAATGAGTTTATGCTCCGTCACATTCTGCTTTTTCTGTTCTTGAGTGCTGCTGTCGCTTTAGCACTTTTCCTAAAATGGCCAACAAGATTTTTTGCTGCTCCAACAGTCCAGCATATCGGTCTTCTTTTACAGCTGTTTTCATGCACAGCTGTAGTGCGTGTCCAGAGCAACGCACCCCTTGGACATTGCCTCACTTCTCCGGGTGTTTGTGTAGTGTTTTATATATATTATATATATGTGTATATACAGTGGGGCAAAAAAGTATTTAGTCAGCCACCAATTGTGCAAGTTCTCCCACTTAAAAAGATGAGAGGCCTGTAATTTTCATCATAGGTACACTTCAACTATGAGAGACAAAATGAGAAAAAAAAATCCAGAAAATCACATTGTAGGATTTTTAATGAATTTATTGGTAAATTATGGTGGAAAATAAGTATTTGGTCAATAACAAAAGTTCATCTCAATACTTTGTTATATACCCTTTGTTGGCAATGACAGGTCAAACGTTTTCTGTAAGTCTTCACAAGGTCTTTACACACTGTTGCTGGTATTTTGGCCCATTCCTCCATGCAGATCTCCTCTAGAGCAGTGATGTTTTGGGGCTGTCGCTAGGCAACACGGACTTTCAACTCCCTCCAAAGATTTTCTATGGGGTTGAGATCTGGTGATTGGCTAGGCCACTCCAGGACCTTGAAATGCTTCTTACGAAGCCACTCCTTCGTTGCCCGAGCGGTGTGTTTGGGATCATTGTCATGCTGAAAGACCCAGCCACGTTTCATCTTCAATGCCCTTGCTGATGGAAGGAGGTTTTCACTCAAAATCACACGATACATGGCCCCATTCATTCTTTCCTTTACACGGATCAGTCGTCCCTTTGCAGAAAAACAGCCCCAGAGCATGATGTTTCCACCCCCATGCTTCACAGTAGGTATGGTGTTCTTTGGATACAACTCAGCATTCTTTCTCCTCCAAATACGACGAGTTGAGTTTTTACCAAAAAGTTCTATTTTGGTTTCACCTGACCATATGACATTCTCCCAATCCCCTTCTGGATCATCCAAATGCTCTCTAGCAAACCTCAGACAGGCCTGGACATGTACTGGCTTAAGCAGGGGGACACGTCTGGCACTGCAGGATTTGAGTCCCTGGCGGCGTAGTGTGTTACCGATGGTAGCCTTTGTTACTTTGGTCCCAGCTCTCTGCAGGTCATTCACTAGGTCCCCCTGTGTGGTTCTGGGATTTTTGCTCACCGTTCTTGTGATCATTTTGACCCCACGGGGTGAGATCTTGCGTGGAGCCCCGGATCGAGGGAGATTATCAGTGGTCTTGTATGTCTTCCATTTTCTTATAATTGCTCCCACAGTTGATTTCTTCACACCAAGCTGCTTACCTATTGCAGATTCAGTCTTCCCAGCCTGGTGTAGATCTACAATTTTGTTTCTGGTGTCCTTTGACAGCTCTTTGGTCTTGGCCATAGTGGAGTTTGGAGTGTGACTGTTTGAGGTTGTGGACAGGTGTCTTTTATATTGATAACAAGTTCAAACAGGTGCCATTAATACAGGTAACGAGTGGAGGACAGAGGAGCCTTTTAAAGAAGTTACAGGTCTGTGAGAGCCAGAAATCTTGCTTGTTTGTAGGTGACCAAATACTTATTTTACAGAGGAATTTACCAATAAATTCATTAAAAATCCTACAATGTGATTTTCTGGATTTTTTTTTCTCATTTTGTCTCTCATAGTTGAAGTGTACCTATGATGGAAATTACAGGCCTCTCATCTTTTTAAGTGGGAGAACTTGCACAATTGGTGGCTGACTAAATACTTTTTTGCCCCACTGTATATGTGTGTATATATAGGTGTATATACAGGTGCTGGTCATATAATTAGAATATCATCAAAAAGTTAATTTATTTCAGTAATTCCATTCAAAAAGTGAAACTTGTATAATGTATACATTCATTCCACACAGACTGATATATTTAAAGTGTTTATTCCTTTTAATTTTGATGATTATAACTGACAACTAACGAAAACCCCAAATTCAGTATCTCAGAAAATTAGAATATTGTGAGAAGGTTCAATATTGAAGACACCTGGCGCCACACTCTAATCAGCTAATTAACTCAAAACACCTGCAAAGGCCTTTAAATGGTCTCTCAGTCTAGTTCTGTAGGCTACACAATCATGGGGAAGACTGCTGACTTGACAGCTGTCCAAAAGACGACCATTGACACCTTGCACAAGGAGGGCAAGACACAAAAGGTCATTGCT